>JAQGEP010000337.1:0-36874 GCA_028476805.1 Acrocalymma vagum
GTTTTTGGTGGACGGGGGGCGGGTGTGGACGGGGGGCGGGTGAGGAGGGAGATAGGCGGACTTGTTAGGTAATGTAAGAGCTGGATGGTCATGCTTATGTGCGAACTGGCGAATGCCTGAAGAGTTAGTTAGATAGTTATATATATACAAGGAAATACTTGTTCACAGGCCGTCAATAATTTTATTACCCAAAACTCTTGACGTAGATGGGCACAAAGCATCTACGGGACTTGGGGCCTCGGAATGCAGCACTAGACAGAATACTCCGTACATGTGTGTAATGTATCGTGTTTGAACTGGGCATCTTCTAATCCTAGCTAATTGGCGAATTTTGTTTGGGCGAGCAGTAGTGGGCGATGTGGTATTGAGAAATTTGTTGATAAAGCAGTTCCTCATGCCTACCCCAGGGCTATAGAGTCTGATCTCAAGAACGTCATTCAGGTACCTTTACATTATGGTTTTAGTTCACTTGGGGTCGACTAAGCACTCATTCGCAGGCCTTCTTAATATGTGGAGTACGAGATTGAATTTGCTAGTTAATTACCAACAGTACCCTGCTATGGAATAGGAAGCAAATAGGGAAATGGTGTTGCGAAGACAACAAATGAAATCAGGAACAGAATTTAGGACTAGGAGCTCCTTTAAACATTTCAGACGGGGAATACCAAATTTGACATAGATTCTACCAATAGTGACTCGCTGTATAATTGATAGCCTGCTTTGGCATTGCATAAACCCCTTTTACATTGCCAATTGAACCCTCAAGTTGTTAGCATTTGCATGCTTTTCCCACTGACGATGCTGGAGATGTATCTAGAAAGACTCGTAGTAGCAGCTCAGGAAGCTCAGCATTGAGTTCTGTGATCGGAATCTCTTCATCCAGCGACTCCCATTTGCCCTTGCCATATGCTTCATACGCCTGGCGTTGCCATTGGCAGACACCGTCCTGGATCCAAGCGTGAACACGAGGCGCAAGCGTCTTTCGGAACCGCTTGAAGAAGATAAGGAACTTGAGTAACACAATATCGAGCGCGATGATGAGCCCGCTCAAGGTAAGGGTGAAAGCTAGACCAAACACGCTAATATTGCTACATCTTTTGTAAGCGAATGATATATGCGGCATTGTAGAGTCACGTACACAAGACCACCAGAGCTCCTCATGCGTTGCAGATGGCAGAGTTGTCTATCTGCGGAAGTTAAATTCAGGTCTTGGAAGGTGTTTGACGTGGGTCGTCGAGTTGAGAAGCCTATGGCATAGTCCCTAAGTAGTAATTGAAGTGAGATCCGAGTACGTGCTTCCCATGCTTTCAATTCTTGAATCCACTGGTCATTTGGAAGGGTTGTAAGAAAGCCGTAATCTCCTGCAAACAGTGCGGCCTTGAGAGAGGTCGCAGATGCTTCTGTGTCAAATAGGGCTGCGCTAGACTGGGGAAGTCGAAGGGCAGCGAGTTGGACTTCACTGGCTGCAGGTAAGGTGGCCCATGTGACCGGAGCTGGAAGCGGGCTCAAGCTTGTGCAAAAGTCTTCTTGACCAGAACGCGCATGACAGAGTTGATACTATGTTGATTTAGTCTAGTCCCAGGACCAATAAATTGGAATGCCCAACATTACCTGACTTTCACATCCCAGAGCCGAAAGTGGGAAGTCGGATCTATAGATAATCTGTCCCCCTTGGATCTCCACTGGTATGTGGGCGGAGAAGAGGGGATCATCAACTGGTGCTTTATAATCAATCGCATTGCCAATGATGATAATGACAAGATCTACATTGTTATTGCTCATGTCCGGGTGAGGAATCAGATCATTCCAATTTGCGTAGAAAGGGTCGCCGTGTTTCATATATGGACTAGACAACAACATTAATTGCGGAACAGGCGCCAGTGTCATGCTGTGAATATCTTACCTGATCTTGAAAGAATACTTTCTATCCGGTTTTGGTATGGGAGAAGAGAATGTAATATTTTGTCCGCCGAGTTGAAATTGTCCAAGACTAGTCAATTCCACATATTGGTGATCTAGGGGCGACTGCTCTCCTTTGTCGGAGCGATCCGTGCCATTAACAATCCTGGTGCGGCCCTCCAAGTCCAAGATGGCACACGTTGTTCTCCTTCGAAATTTGACTCTTTGATGCTTTGGTAGATTAAGACCAAGATCGTCATTAAGATCTACTAGTCCAGAATCCAAGGCAAGTCCAGGCAAATCCATCTTTGCACACATTGTCTGTTTAAACGGACATGGAACCCGTGATTTTTGGAGATCGATTCGCGGTGTAATGAACGTTTTGCATACGTCCGTAGTCGCGATCTGGTCAATTTCACTGTAACAGTTCTCCGCATAGTCCCGAGTGCCTTTGGTTACATGCACGCAGTAATCCAATAAGCCACTTGGGATCCGGCCCTGTTCTAGTATTGTCCAGTTCATGGGTGCGCATGATGACGAGCCTGCGAGGAGGACACGGACGTTGCCAGTTGACACAATGTAGGATACAGACAAACTAACAGCAATAGTGGCAACGGTAAACGCAATTCCAAACACAAATTGTGGAAACAATCGCATCAGCGGTTTCTCTGCTCGTCTTCGCCAGCTCCACCATAATTTGACCCAACTCCGAGATAAAAGCTGTGGGCGTTGGGAGGGTGCGCAAAAGGGCTTGTTGTTGGCGAAAGAGGCCGTCTGGGCGACCCTTTGATCGCAGTTGATGGTGAGCGAAAACGACAAGGTTCCATAGATGTGCAGTGCCAAAGGCTGTAGCCATGGCTAGTAGGGCTACTATCAATGTACCAGTACGTGAATCGGTGGTGATAATCCGGCCTAGAACGGGTCCATCCTGCTGGTCTACTCACATCCCGCGTTTGAAATAATGGGACGAAACTTGCGACATGGTAAAAATATTATCAAGAGTAGTTTGGTAAGACTTAGAGAAAGATGAACTCAATGTGAAGGGGCTCCCTATCTGCAAATTGCTCATGCTTTTGGGGACAGGCAACTCGACGTTGCTTCAGCTCGGAGCAGGCAACCATGTGGTAGGACCAAATATGGTTTGCCATCGCCTTCTAGGTGCTGGATGTGTTTCTAGGTATGATTCGGAGACCGGCGTTCTGTGATCATATTGCCTTAATATCGATGTACAAACTGGGTGGCTGACTCAGAAAAGATCAGCACACAGTCGACACAAAACTAGTAACCCATACCCAGCCCGATGGTTGATATTCCCGTTACACAAGAATGCCATGTATTGTTACGAGCTGAATGGGGCCAACCTACATGCCTGGTGTCCAATTAAATGTATTGTCTACTGACAGATTCAGCCTTGCAGAAAATCCAGCCAGTAACCAGCCACTTGCAATCGTCTGCAGGGGCCGGTACACAGTGCAGCACGGGGCAGTTGGGGCAGTGTCTTAGAAAGTCAGAATAATTAAGTCTTTATATTTTTAGTGAACACTCCCAGGTAGGGGTTACGCTCAGAGTTGGCAACAAGCAGGCAAGCACGCAAATCCGGCGTGCTTATCCTAGCTACTAATACAGATAGCCTTTCGTTAGAGTTGAACCTTCCTTTTAATTGGAGAAGCTTCTTGGCTCCACTGTGTTTTTTATTAAGGCTACCTAATCACCACTATCAATCCAATAATACCACCCTCATTACTCCCAAGAGCAAAGCGTAAACCGCAAAGATATCTGAAAGACGATTTCGCCATCGGACTCTAAGCCCCCGAAGTAGGCACAAGCGTAACCGCTTTGTTATATACGAATTTCTCAATGCCATACCGCCCAAAGCTGCTACCCCAACCACTCCCTTTGACACAAGTCACTGGCCCACTCACTTGAAAAATTGAAGTTAGCAAAATTTCAGCGCAAGACAAATCGCAGCATGAAACTTACACTCCGCACCAACAGTCATATCATTCACTTTTACCATACCAAACTCAAGCTCTCTTGCGATGCGCAAGCCACGTTCATAGC
The DNA here is from genome assembly GCA_028476805.1 of Acrocalymma vagum. Classification (NCBI taxonomy): domain Eukaryota; kingdom Fungi; phylum Ascomycota; class Dothideomycetes; order Pleosporales; family Acrocalymmaceae; genus Acrocalymma; species Acrocalymma vagum. The sequence goes on from JAQGEP010000337.1 coordinate 3,961, forward strand.
TTTCGGTGAATACGGGCGCAGCTAGCCCACCTGAGCGCGAGTTGGCTTCGACGATTGCCATTTCATCAATCTCGACGGCGACTAGGAATGCAGTAGGTGCGAACGCTTCCTCGGTAGAGATGGCTGAGGTTTCAGCTACGTCAGTTAAGACAGAGGTGTTTATCGAAGCAGCACCAGTCATTTGACTATTCCCAACTAGAAACTTGGCCCCTCGAGCAATCGCATCGCCTATATTAAGCTTAGCCTTTTCTGCATGGGCGGTCGAAACGGCGGAGTCTCCAGATGGGAGGTCTTCGATAGTTGCTTCCAATAGCTTTACGAATTGATCCTTTATCGACGACTGAACGATGATGCGTTCAGTAGAGAAACAGATCTGGCCATGATGCATCATCGCGCCCCTGGCACACAGCGCTGCAGCAGCCGGCAAATTCGCATCATCAAGCACAATCGCCAGGTTCTGATCGCCCGGCGCCATCCAGATCGGCTTGAGATGTGTTGCTGCCATTTTCCCGATGATTTTCCCTGCCTGCAAACTGCCAATGAACTCGATCTGCTGGAGGCCGGGATGTGCAATGATTGCCTCTGTGACTGGCGCAGCGGTAGACCGGTCCGCCATGATCAGATTTACAGAGCCTGGAGGGAATCCAGCTTCAAGAAACACCTCAGCGGCAAAGTGGTGAGTCCATGGGGACAGCTCGGATGCTTTGAGTACGACGGTGCAGTCAGCCGCAAGAGCTGTTTGCGATTCCTTGTGCACACAGTGAAATCGCCGCATTCCATCTAATCAGATGTAAATGTCAGTAGGTGGACCAAGACAGCCCTTACATGGGGATCACCCTAGAAGAAACATATTCACTTTGCGTGGAAGAGGTGGACTGGATATATAAACTCACGGCGGGATCAGCAACACTGGGCCTACTGGCTCCTTGAAGACCAAGGCAGTTTTCCCTGAATGCGTATTCTGAATATCCCCCACAAGCGCTGTTGACATAGTTCCAGCTATTTCTTGAATGACCATCGAAATGTGCGTTGCGTTTATGCTTGCCCATGCCTCGGTGCAGCTTGTCTCGGCCATCTGTCGTCGCATACCTTCCAAGTTCACTCTTGTAGCTATGGGACTACTTCAATGACTAATTTTCCGCTAGGTGGAAGATATTTCTCCCCCTGCGGTGGCGAGAAGCTTGTGCGCTCAACGACGACGGTAACATGGACCCAAACCTCACTCTCGCTCATATCACGCACAATACCGCTGTCGTGCTCCTACACCAGGGAATTGCTTATCCTTCACCAGAGTGGCAATCCGTACCTATCAATCCGTACCTATCAATCTACCATCTGCATCGAGCGCCGAGACATGCCTAGCTGCAGCCGTCGAAGTTTCCATCATTGCAGAGGAGTATCTTCGGAATATGCGCTTTCTCACGAACCCCCAATTGGCATTCTGTTTATTCATCTGCGGCCGCATGCTTGTCGCACACTCATTTTACTATGACACACCTTTACCACGAGAATTCAATACTCTCATAAACAGCCTTTGGGAGATGTCGAGACGGTGGAACGGAGCCCACATGGCTGGAGACAACCAAGCATCCAAATTTGCATTGCGATTGATTCAGGCTCGGCAACTCGGACCAAATACATTGGACATACGGCAAGCGGCATATTCAGAAGACCAGACATTGTCAAGCTCCAACCCCCGGGCGGTCACCACAATGGCATTTCACATGGCGGAAATGGGTTGGATATGTCACAACACCCGGTGGGAAATTTCAGAGAAGGTGCGCCAATGTCAATAAACCAAAGTGCGACACCTAACAGCATTACACTCTCGTTCCCTCCTTTGCCATTAGCATTCCAAGCTCAGCCTGCAAGCACAAACCAAACCGCATTGCCTTCGCCCAATCTCGACCACATGAATCAAGCTGTCAACGGATTCGCAAACCAGAATAGCGATACCATGGCTGTGCCACCGGTGGTGTCGCTTGATGGGACTGTCGCGTTCGAGCACCTGAACTCTTTTCTGGACTACTCGTTCCTCCCAAATCAACGTGTGAGCAAGTTTTCTCATCCTACTGGCTAAGAGCACATTACAGGAGGATATCTGTTAAAGGAATTCTAAATGTACTTTTGGAAGTTTTCTATCACGAACCAGTTCTATAGTCTTTCAATATGAGCGGACCGATACCCATTTCCAGCAACTTGTTTCCCACCAGCAGGAAATAGTAATCAGCGTAGACGAGACCATGGTTAGCCCACCTCCTTGGTGCAAATTCGTAATTATTGATTGTCGCGCCGTTCAAAATCGTCTCGCCGCCGCCAATGTTGACTTGGGAAGCGACCTCTTCCGTGGTACCATGCTCAACCGTTTCTAAAGTGTACTTCGCTGTATTGAATGCCGCAGAAGGATTTACGTGGTTGCTACAAACTGCTTGCACAATTTTCAATGCTTCCACAAGGTAGCGCGAGTGCCGGCCTAACGCAGTGAGCGCTTGATGGATCAATAGCATACCGTATGCAGCAATCATCGCAGCACTCGCATCCGGCGGTTGAGGAGGGCCTTCGTTCTCTAACGCATCAAAGTCCCATGGTACAATGCCAGATTCTGGTAAACGGACCAGGAAATAATCGGCGCACCGGCGAGCGGTCTCCAAGAACTCCTCTTGTCGGGTCCAAAGGTATGTCTCTGCAAACCCAGCTATACCCCAGGACTGACCTCGAGCCCAACACGATGTGTGTGAATATCCTTGATTTGTGAGGCGGTGCTTGATATCGCCAGTCTTGGGATCAAGTACGATAAGGTGCGTTGTAGAGCCGTCGGGACGAATATGTGTGCGAGAGGTGGTACGGGCGTGCTGAACTGCTGCCGAGTACATATCCGCATCACCTGTTTTCGAAGCGGCGTAGAACAACAAGTCTAGATTCATCATATTGTCCTACCGAAAGGTCAGCATGCCATTCTATGGAAGAAACGGTCTTCACTTGGCTTACAATGATCACCATGTAGTCCACGTCCAAATCATAGAAGTTATACTTCTTCGTCACGCATTTATCCCAGGACCTAATACACCCCATCTTCTTGTTGAAGCGTGAAAGCAAAGTCTTAGCTGTCACCTTGATCGTCTCGAAAGCACGACCATTGTTGTTCAATTCTACGGCTTGCTTTGCCCAAGGCATGATCATGAAACCCAGATCATGCGTTGTTGCCAGCAACGCATTTTGATGCAAATTCTCGGTCCAGTATTTGCAAGCAAACCTTATCGAACCCTATCAGCTGTATTTCATAAAAAAAATGGAGACGCCATACTCTAATTGAAGCTCGTGCAGCCCGGTCGGGGACCCAAATGGTAAGCCTGTCAGATGCTGGTACTTCCTTTTTCGCTCGAGGAGCAAATGGAGACTGCCGGGGAAGAACCCAGATGTCCAGAAGTCTAGTTCTCGATACACATACTCGATGCCCCCGGGTTTTGTATATTCGGGGAAGAGGATAGGGGGACTTGGCTATTACGACTGTTAGCACGAGACCGCGGTGATGATGAAGACAACCTACTCTACTCAAACCCTTTGCAGCAACCCCCCAAATCTTTGCTTCTATAGACTGGGAATAAAGTCGGGAGAGTACATTCGCATGTGCTTCGATGAACATGGGAACTTCCGCGTTGGTCTTGATCGTCTTGACACCCTCACTGTCCTCCCGTGACTCTCAGCAACGCTCTTCGCTTGGTACGATTCAACTTACGGATGGGGGACTCGCATCTTCCTCGGACAGATTTGGAAGAGATTCTTTGAAGGCCTCCTTACCGTCAATATCGTCTTGCCGCAAACGCTTCCTGCTTCTTGATGTGGCATTGTCTACGTACGCCGTCCGAGTCATGGTGACAATGATGTGATGCTCTGCTGAGGCGAGGCAGAAAGGAGAAGTAGTCTATTTGTTTGCTTACTGAAACTGTCATGTAGCACCCTTGCTCCACGATGTAACACTGTTTCCTATCCACTACAATGTGTTCGATTACGCTGCGGCTGCCGGAGTAGACTCCGGGCCGGCCTCCGTTTAGTACCAAGACCTTCACTACGGGCTATGATTACCACGAGAGAATACGGAAAAGGAAATTATTCGGAAGCCTAAGTCCCGGATGTTTGCTGGTGGCTAAGTCCGCGTCTCCGTGCCGTCGTGTGATTTACGGATGGAGTCTTTCACGGCGCCGGTCCCGAGCTTCCGACACTGCACAATGTCTCGACCTCTCATATCATGGCACACGGTCTACGATAGTCTGATCATGCATTCGTCCTTTTGGACCGCAACCTGGCTAACTAAAGAAGCATCACTGAAAAGACTTGCTTGCAAAAAGTAGAGTATGTAGGTATTGTTCTAGCTCTATTGACATGTATGCGCCTCTAGTATTGGACTTTTTTTGGTTCATAAGGCTCTTCAATAAACGCCAGTTCTTCATCTGTTAGCTTGAAGCTGGTCGACTCAACTGCCTGGTCGATCCTTTCCTTCGAACCCAATCCGGTAATCGGATACACGTCCTTGTGCAAACACCATGCAAGTCCCACTATCGCCATCTTCACGCCTCTCTTCTCTGCAACCTCGGCTACTCTTCCCACTAACGCTTCATCTACCTCGTTCTCCTTGCCACCGGCCCTAACCAAGTTCTTCAACAGTTTATCCGTTTGCTCCCTCTTACTAGTCCGATCGTCCCATTTATGCGCCAACACCCCGCGCGCCAAAGGACTCCAGGGCACGATTCCCACGCCCAGATCGCGACATAATGGAACCATCTCCCTCTCTTCCTCCCGGTACAAAATATTGTAGTAATTCTGCATGCTCACGAATTTGTGCCAACCGTGTCGCTCGGCGATGTACTGCAATTTTTGGAATTCCCACGCCGCCATTGAACTTGCGCCCAGATACCTCACATGTCCAGCCTCCACAACATCATTCAACGCTCTCATGATCTCCACGGGATCGCAGTCTCGGTCGAGTCTGTGGATTTGCAAAACGTCGATGTAGGTCCCTAGGCGGGCCACGCTCTCGGCGACGGCTGCTAAGACGTGTTTCCGCGAGAGCCCAACGCGGTTTACGAGGTTTTGCTTCGTTTTGGTCATGTTTGCTGAAATGGGCGTTTGGCCTTCCGGATCGATGGCGTAGAAAATCTTGGTCATGATGACGACTTGTTCGCGGGGAATGTTGTATTTTTTGAGGGCTTTGCCAACGATTTCTTCGCTGCGGCCGTTGGAGTATGCGTCTGCCTGCATTAGTTTAGTATACTAGATATTCTAAAGGAAGATTAAATGGGGCTTCTCGTACTGTATCCCATGTGTTTATTCCCATTTTGAATGCGTGTTCAAGGAGAGGAAGCGCCTCATCCTCCTCCAGCACCCATTCTTGCCATCGCTTTGATCCGAAGCTCGCGCAGCCGAGGATTATTTTTGAGACATAGAGACCTGATGTTCCCAACCTGGAACACTTTCAGCAATGGCATCAGACAGCATTTCCCATCTTAGTTCTCAACGGACCTTGCGTACTCCATCTTGCGCTCGTTTGTATGGTGTAATTGCGTTATTACTGGCGTTCACAACACATATTAGGTTGAAAACCACAATACATCCGTAAGATTTACTATGCGCGCCTTGCAAGCTCTCCGTGATTGCGCCGCCGTGATGCCGCTGCGTTGTTGGAGCGCTCCGGGCTTCGGGTTAAGTATCGGAGGAATTCTCCGGCGCCCGTCAAAAGCGCGAACATGGATGTTTTCAAAGCCGTGGGAAGATTTTGCGAACAGTTCAGAAAAATTTGCCCCCTGTCACAGAGCCAGAGAAAGAGACTGAAGCCTTGAAATCTTTTATTCGTTGGTGGAAGACATTCTCACTACCTGATGCGGCCATGCCGATGCAATAATTTTGCACAACATCACTGCGAGGAACGAGAGCTAAATAATATACACAAAAATGTTCTACTTAGAACTAGCTATGAGAGAATTGTTCCTATAATGAGTGTTTGAATAGATATATAGATAACACTAATGTGTTTTTATTATCGCAATGGACGGACTCCGAATTACGCAGCGCAGCATAGGCGACCATCAGGAAGAGGACGAGCAACCCACTCATCGCTCCCAACAGCCTTGTTTGCGTAAAAAATATCATTAGGGTCATACTTCTTCTTAATCGTCCACAGCTTGTCATAGTTCTCGCCATAGAATACCACCTTCCAATTCGGCTCTTGTGAGTCTCCCTATCCTAATATTAAAATAGCGGCTAGGGTCATAGTGTTAAAAATATTACTTACCTCGTTACGATAAGCATAGCCTTCTAGAGCCGCACGCTTCAAAATCGGGAGCCATTTGTTCGTTAGGGCATCTAGGAACGAAAGGTCAGATTCAACTCCTAAACGCGCATGCCGGACATAGTTCTACTCACCAGCTTGAGCATTCATTTGGTCGTGCGTCGAATTTGCGCTCCATCCCAGCGTAATCTGCGCGTGAATCAAAGTTTCACGCCAAGCAAGCAGAATTACATTATCCTGCTGCCAGTCTCGCTTTGCGACGTTAACTAAAAAACCCTTAAACTCAAGTCCACCTTCTACAATCTCCCGCACAACATCAGTGAGTACCGAATTATCCAACTCCACAAAGCTCCGCTAAATAAGGTAGCCGCCAGCCTAACCACCACCCACACCAAAGTAAAACACGTCGCGTGTACCCGTGTACTCAGCACCATAATTAGGGAAGTCGAGCATAATGTACTTATACTCAATTCCAAGCTCAATCAACTTATCAAAGACTAGCTTAAAAAGTATGGTAACATCATCAAAGGCTAACTTTAGTCCGTAAATATAGCCAGTGAACTTCTTATTTCCAACACCGCCAATGATAAAAACCCCTGCGTCAACAATGGTATAGAGATAGCTATGGTAGAACTCGATGGCAGCCCAATATGCGCCCGTATCAGTGGTCGTAAAGTTCAGCGAGCCGCCGGCGATAAAAGTGTCTTCATGGGCCATCTCCGTCATCGAGGTCACAACGCCGTACGTGCCGCCGCCTCCGTTACTAAGAGCCCAGTAGAAGTCTAGACGCCCATCGCTATTAGACATTCTGCTTCTTCTAGAAGAAATGAGTTTATGTACCAGAGTTTTCTTCGGGCGTGGCCTTGAGCAACCAACCCGTCCCATCAACAACTTCCCACTCGAGGATGTTATCCGCGGAAAGACGGTAAATGTTAGACAGCGGCGAATAACCACCTCCTTAAGTATAGCCTCCTACAGATCCGACTAATGCACAAGCACCAGCCATAAATACGTAACCATCATCCGACACAACTTTGTTAAGCTCATAGCCCTAGATACCAGCGCCGACCTTACCGGCCTTGCCCGTGTAGTAAGAACTCTTGTAGTCAATCAACTCAACTAATTTCAGATTATGCATCCAGAGAGCGAAACTCCCCGCACCAGCCGATTTGCCCATGTAACTAGATAAGGGTTAGAATGTTGCCATGCACTCTCAGGAAAATGTTATGTAGGTTAGCGGCGCAGACGTACTCATGGCCAGTGTTCTTAATAGAAAGACGAATATTATTAGCGTTAGCGAACTTAATTCCAGCAGCCACATCTGCAGGCTCTTCGACAGCAATGGCATACACGGCCCAATTGCCCTGCGTGCAAGGGGTATCTGGGTCCGTAAAGTAACTGCAAGTCTCGTTAGTGAACAACGAGTTCATAATACCAGCAGGGGTATCATCACTTCCCAAATCAGCGCATAGTTCATCCCGTAATGGTAAAAATCTCACTAAAGCTCCAGCACAGTGGCCTGCGCCTATAACGCTGCGCATGCAGCCTCATCATAATTAGGCTCATGGCATGGCGAGCCTATCAAAACGACCTCCACCAGACGACCCAACACAGTGCTATTCAACTTGTCCCATGCAGCTTTGGACGGCCAGCACACCTCCACGGGGAAGCATCGACATGTAGAATCGGCCTTGCGGATCAAGGAAGATGCATGCACCTGAGCGGCGAAGCTCGCAGCCAGACCCAGATTTCCTAGACGAACCATGATGACAAGAAATAAAAAGATTGCGAACCGTAGTACTGGGACGCCATGCTAGGCAAGCCCATGCGTGTTTTGTATTCCGCTCATCGGCGGGAGGATGCTGTGCGATCATCTCCTTCGCGTGATCCATCTCGAAGGATTCACGACATTCGGACGATGTCAAAGAACTCTCTCTCCGCCACTATTTCTCTCAATGAGTGGCTGGATCCTTCGCAATGAGAAGTTTTCGAAAAGGCTCGTAGCGTAGCATACGAATGAGGCTAGAATGCCGACTCCCAGAGTCCTGGTCGCGTGTTGCGGCGGGCGGAGCATGCCACGGGCCGCCTCCCGCGTCCATGACCAGATTCGCGGGGACACGACCACCGGTGATGGAACGGCTTCAATACTCGCCCCACGGGGCACATGGTCTGCAGCTGGCGTCTAACTCTTCATTTAAGAGTCCAGTGAGGGATCTGCAAAGCTGGGAAGTGCCAGCCATCAGCATTTTAGACTCCAACAAGCGACCAATTCAGGAGACTTAGCTCACATTCCAGCAACGATGGCAGATAACAAGCAGCCCGACGCCATTGAGTCAACGCATGTCGAGTATCACGTTCCGGTGGATAAGCAGCACATTGCTGATGACGAGGTTCGTATCATCCTCTGCGACATGGTATGTGTGCTCATTGCGATTACAGACCAAGCAATACGCTGGCCATGCCGCCATCTACATCGATGACAAGACGAACAAGAAACTCTTCTGGACCGTCAACAAGCGCATCCTGGCCTGTATGTTGGGCACGTATTTCTGCCAGTCACTCGACAAGGGCACGCTCAACTTCGCCTCCGTCATGAACATCCAAAAGGACGCGAACTTGGGCAAAAACCAGTACTCCTGGCTTGGTACTATCCTCTACATGGGCGTTCTTTTTGGCGAGTACCCAACCAATATCCTCTTGCAGAAGCTGCCCGTGGCCAAATACCTCGCGGCTAACATCTTCTGCTGGGGTGCCGTGGTCGCGTGTTCAGCGGCTGTGCATAACTTTGCTTCTCTAATGGTTGTTCGGTTCTTGTTGGGTATGTTTGAGAGCTGCGTGCAGCCGGCCTTCATTATTATGACGGCTATGTGGTATACGAAGCGCGAGCAGACCATTTTGACTTCGCTGTGGTACTGCATGCAGGGTGTCGTCTTGATGGTGCACTTCCTCCCCGCCTTAGCTATGAAAAGCCATCACTAATTGATCCTACTAGGTTGGAGGTCTCCTCGCATACGGCACCTCACACTACAATGGTGAGCTCATGAAGTCCTGGCAACTCCTATTCATGGTCCTTGGTATCGCAACCTGCGTTTGGGCCTTGTTCGTTGGTTGGTACCTTCCTGATTCCCCCATGAAAGCCAAGTGCTTCAATGAGGACGAAAAACGGCTCATGATTGAGCGTGTGCGCGCCAACGAGACTGGCATCCAGAACAAAATCTGGAAGAAATACCAAATGGTGGAGGCATTGTGTGATCCGCTGGTCTGGATCTTTGTCATGTTGCAGATTCTCTCGACGCTGATCATTGGTGGTTTGGGTGTCTTCTCCAACTTGATCATTAAGAGCTTCGGCTTCACAACCCTCCAAACGCAGTTGTTGAATATCCCCCAGGGTGCGGTGGTCATCATGGTCATGGTTGGCGGCGCGTGGTTGGCAACATCAACGAAGCAGACGACGCTAGTGATGCATGCATGGACGATGTAAGTTCCCACATCTTTCCTGCCTTACATACAATTGGATGTTAACAAAGTATGCTCAAACAGCCCTGCTATCATTGGTACCGCCGTCATTTATAAGTTTCCACCCACTCCTTCCAATCGCATTGGCCTGCTCATTGCCTTCTACTGCACGCAATTCTTCCTTGGAACTGGTTGCCTTGTCTTCAGCCTCATCTCGCGCAACATCGCTGGGCAGACTAAGAAATCAACCACTCTTACTGTTACTTTCATCTTCTGGGCGGCTGGCAATATGGCAGCTCCGCAAGTATTCCAGTCTAGCGATGCTCCACGCTACACCAAGGCCTTCACCGCCCACTTTGTCATCTACGTCCTCTTCAACTTGACGCTGTTGGCAATGCGCATCCTTTTGACGCGCCGTAATATGAGGAAGCGTGCTGCTGCCGCGGCCCTCAACATTGGGGAAGGCTCAGCGAGCGACCTGAGCAAAGCCGATGAGAAAATTTCGCATGCTTATGCATTCGACGATCTCACGGACAAAGAGAATCCTGATTTCAGGTACGATTTCTGATTGCGCGTCAGAAAAGGTAGAATGGGCTCTGGCTCGATGTAAATAACCAAGGGCAGAGGGCATGAAGATGGCTGACTGGAAAGTCCTGAGCGCTCGGTAGATTGTATATCGATTAACCTAAGAAGTCTCCTCCTGTTTTTGCCAAAATCTCATCGTAATACCCCTGGAATGCCAGGCATCCTTTCTCTGGCGTTCCGACTTGCTTATAACTTTCTACAGCTTCGTCATCGGGTATGATCTTCTTCTCGTACCCGCTTCCTCTTGCTGCTGCATCGACAAGTAGCTGTGCCTGGCAGGTCTTGTCGAGGGAAAGAAACCAAAACGCTGCTTCATCAACGGATTGGCCAACCGTGAGGATTCCGTGGTTTTGGAGGATTGCGGCTTTGCCGTCACCTGTAACGTCATTAGTTAAGTCGCAGAATGGCACCCTTCCATGATTCCCATATACCTAACGCTTGGGCAATTCGTTCACCTTCCTCGAGTGCGGGATAGAGCGTCCCCCGCATAGACTATCGGCGCCTATGCGTTATTCCCGGGTTGCCGTTCCTTCGGAAAAGGCTACTCCACATTGCTGCGAGAAATCGTCGTGAGCATCATCGAAGGGATCTGCGCTGACTCGACATCGACACCGAAGCTCGGGCCTCGAACCGGATACTTTTCCAGGTCTCCTGACTTCGCGTTCTCGCGACGACACATGCACGGACGCAGGTCGACCGGCCATGGAACCTTCTTATTCAGGAAGGTTAAGTCGCAAAAAAAAACCTTTTTCATTATTGACCTTCAACGGAAACGTGATTTAAACATATTTCAATTCACTTACGTTACGATAGACAGCCCCTTTACTTTATTTAACCTATTCCCTATACGGCGCCCTGAAGTTGAGGATCCTTGAGCTCAGTGACACATTTGCACAACGAATAGAAGGAGCTGCAGATGATAATACTGGGGCAAACGAAGTACACTAATTCTTAAAACTTATTTTAAACGTGTTGGTGACATAATTATAGTCTAGAAACTCGTTCAGACTAGGTTCCAATCGTGTTGCTGCAGTCCCTAGGCGAAAATATTTTTTGATATTAAGCTAGCTACCCACGAAGCTGGCCATATAGTACCTAGAAGCTGGCCGCCCCACCAAAATAGACACTATCAATTTGAAACCCAATTATTCAACAACGCTAGCTACAATTGCCGCTCTGTACACATATCACCTAGCTTACGAGCAGCTATAGCCTCTGCAGCCTTTTTAGCATCCCATAGTGGCTGTTTTTTTCTCTCGCTCGAGGGCTAGGCGCTTGGATTCCTGCAGCGCAGCATAGATCGCATCTATATTCGCAAACCGAGCAGTTGAATCTATAGCAACCCGTTTACCCGGCTTTGGAGGCACCAGTGCCTCTATTTGAGCCTTCTGTCGTTCAATAGTCACTTTCTGTGAGGCCTGAACAACATTTACCTGCGCAATTGCCTTACCCGCTTTGCGGAGGATAGCGCGCACCTGTCTCTCCGCTATCAATCAATTGTGCAATCTGGCATAGCTGTTGCGCGCTTTGGGGTGTTTGTAGAATCCGCTAGCGTGCCGCTTGTGGGGCTCGTGGAGGTGTAATAGATATAGTAGGTGTAATAGGTGTAATAGGTGTTCGAATAACCTGTGATGCATTGAGCGCCTTTAAACTTCGTTTCTTGTATGAATATCGTCACTAGCCAGCCAAGAGCAACTCGATTTGATGTCCAGCCATTCTCTGATGATGTGAAAATCCATTCAGGAGTGTTATCCTCAAACCACGTTGATTATCCTGAGGCGCCGTAACCTAAGTACGCTTCTTCTCTGAGCTTGCTGGTACGGCAGAATTCGTACGTAACGTGTTTTACAAGCGAGCGGCGCGTACAAGCGAGCGGCGCACCCTACTAACTTTAATCACCTCTCTTATCTTAATAGATAATGGCTTAACGTAACGTTACTTAAGTACTCTTAAATAAAGTAGATATTTAGCTTACTATCTTATCTATTAACGCTAAATAAGTATAAGGTAATTAACCTACTACTATAGTCTATAATATAGTGTTACGGATGACCCCCTTGGTATAAGGAGGCATCCGAGAGAACTACGGATAATGACGATAGGGGACCCTTACTACTACTACCTAGGGATAGTAGCGGTAGCTAGCATATCACGTAATATACTTAGACTAATAGGACTCCTAGGGCTAGAAGAATAGTAGATAGAGTCTATATTCTAGAAGAACGAGTAGCTATAAGAGCTAGAGAAAGAGAAATTAAGAGATTAGATACCTAGGTAGGGTTGTATCGGCGCTGGTCGATTGGTATCCGGTGCTAGTAGGACTCCACTTAGAGGCATATAGGAGTGCGTGGGGAGAAGGGTTACCACGAATATATTAAATTGCTAATAGGCCTTATACAAAAGGATATAAAAGAACTACCTATCTATCTAGGAGGATTTAGGTTCTTTTATAAGAGCTAAATCCCTTCTAGTAAATTTCCTTATTACTTCTTTCCTAAGCCTAAATATAGTCTAGGAGGGAGGTAGGTATAGTAGTATATATTAGTTCTATAGGAAGAGGCTAGACTAGATCTAATTTGGCCTCGACTCGTTTAATACTATAGGTGGTCTAAATAGACGCCGATTTAGATCAGACTCTACCCCACCAACTAGTGCCTTAGCGAGCGAGCCAGATTGTCACACTTTGTCATGACTCTGGGAGAGATGATCTGTAACGGCTGTTACAAGGGTAATAGTAGCTACTAAGGGATTAAGGTAGTTAACTACTAGAAAAGGGAGTTAACTACTAGAGAAGTCTCTAGACTAGTATATAGCTTAGTACGCTCTATATAAATAAATAGATTTCTTAGTATAGATTATTCGCGGTTATACTTATATTATAAAAGAGTAGTTATAGATTAGTAATTATACTTATGTATTATTTAACTATATACGTTTAAACGTTTACTAATAGTGTCACTAAGACTACTAAATAATCCTACGGCTACGCTACCCCGTAGTACACGCGCTTATCTTAAGTGACCTAGGTAAGGTACTAAGGCCCCATAACATATAGCTAAAATAACGCTCTACTACTAACGCGCTAGTATTACTTCTTAACGCGATGACTATTCTAACTTAAAGAAGCTTCTCTAGCTAGAGGAGGATGTAATTATTTAATATATACTTAACCTTAATTAATATAGGTTTACGCCTATATATATAGCTATACGTAATATAGCTAATAAGCTACTTATATAGCGCGGCGTAGGCTACGTTAGTATCTACTAGCTACGTAACTTTATTAAGCGTATAGATAGTCTTATAACGCGTTTTAACTAGCTCTATAATAAGTAGAGAGCCCTATTGTAACGTGGCTGCTTGGGGACAAGCCTCGCTGATGGGGTATGGTGAGTAATGAGGGGCGAGGTAGCAGTAAGTAGGTCACGTGATGTGAACGTCAATCGGATACTAAGGAGTGGCTATAGAGGGCGTCACTTAGTAGGCTTTAATAGAATAATAATATAGGAGGGCTAAATTATTAGATTAACGATATCTTCCTAGCGAAGGCTTTCTATGTGTTTATATATTTATACTCCTAAAGTGGATTCGTTAGATTCGTGGATTTATCCCTACGAATCCTACGAATCACGAATCCCATTACGTAACCTTAAGTCACGTGTCTAGGTTATAGTCCTTAGGGTCCTTATACACCCTGTTAAGCCACTTAATTTCCTATTCGTCTAGGGCGTAGTAGGCTGGTAAACCCCATTTTCGATTTTCAATTTTAATTCAGTCAATATTAGTCTAAATTTAAATCTAAAAACAGATTTCCTATGGGTTGCTATATACTGAATTACTTTATATTATATTATATTAGTATAACTGTAATATTTAAAAAGTTATTTAGGTACCCAACTTTTAGCTACCCTACATGGGTTGTAAGGTTAGATACCTAAATAACTTTTTAAATATTAGAGCTATCAAAAAACTTTCTATTACAAAGTTATAGATCTAGGTTAGGGCTAGGGGAAAGCTATTTTTAGATTTTCAATTAAACCAATATTGACAGAGTTATAGTTAAAAAACAGCGAAAAAACGGTGGGTTATCGACCCCTACCCATTTACCAGCCTAGGGCGTAGAGATAAGCCTCCCAAGGTCCCCTCCTTCTATAATAAGAAGTAAACCTGTTTAGTCTAACTATAATACTATTTCCCCCTTCCTAGTCCCTAGCCTTAGGGTTATTCTATTCTAGGTCTATTAGTATATATTCGGGCGGTCCCTCGTTAAGTAGTAGGGTAGCGCTATTCCTTATATCTTCTTCCTCTAATTATAAGAAATACTTATTAGCTAACCGTATTGCGTATAATAGCTTTAAGGTATTCCTATACTCCTATTATCTTAATAAGGGGTTATTATATTAGTTTTACCCTAAACTAAGTAAGGCCTATAAGGCGTATATTCGTGCTAATATATAGTCTAGTTATAAGTCTCTTAGATTTACTACGTTAGAGTATAGGTAGACAAAGGATATTTACCTATTATTACTTACTCTTTCTAGGGAGAGCTATTAACTAGGTATAAGAGAAACTTAAATCTTAGATAGTAGAGGCTAAGAGGCTTTACTCTAAGATAGAATAAGAGTAGGAATAAGCTCTTATAGTAGCTTATAAGGCAACTATAAAGGTATCTACTATTTAGGTAAAACTAGCCTACCTTTAAAAGTAGAAGGAGTTCTAAGAGAAGTATTCTATTACTTAAGCGTAGGTAGTAGAAGTAAAGTTAGATAAGGAGAAGGCGGAGTTAGCAACTACTACTAGTCCTACTACTTAGCTAGAGTTATTAACCTTTTAAGGCGTCGCTAGCACCTCCTCTAATAATATTAATCTTCTCTAGTTATAGCTAGACGTTTCTAACTTAGGGCCCCTATCTCCTAGTTTTCTTTAAGAGATTAGCTTAGCTAGAACTCCTCTAACTTCTTAGAATAGTTAAGGTTACCTTCTAGTTCCTAGGTATCTTTCTATAGGTTACCCTTTAGGTTATTACCTAGCTATTTAACTTAGTAGTAGTTCTATCTATTAACTATTTAGTATCCTAAAATCTTATTAATATCCTATTTCTATTAGTTTCTATAGGTATCCACCTTATATACTACTAGTTTTATATTTTAGGGTACCTTTTCTAGTAATATAATATAGAATAAAGGGTATATTTTTATACTATCTAGTAGTTTTAGCTTATATATTACTAGAGTTATTTACTTTAGAATTTTATATAGGCTAATTTTTAAGTAGTCTAATTTATTTAAGGGTCTTATACTAACTATATTTTTTTATAGTAGCTAGACCTTCTTTTCCTTTATATAACAATAAGATGGCAATTTGGCTGCCGTTTTCGGGGGTTCGTGACGCCGTTTTCTGACGCTGACTTGCCCTAAAACACCCCAAAACCAGCATCAGGTGGCCAGTGCGCAGCCAAGCCCGGAATACCTGATCTAGCTTAGTTTCGACGCCGAGGCCAGCCTTGTTTAGCTCTCTTGATGTGCTTCCTGACTGTCACATCGGCCTCTCCCAAATCGCTGCCCCTTGACGGTTTCCAGGACACGGAGAACTGCACAGGGCTCTGGGGAGCTTGTCCATCCCCGTGCACGACCTCTTAATACTACGATTATGAGTCGCTACGATTCGATGCTCTCTACGCTGCTAATTATAGGCTCCGTCTCTTTCTTGAAAAGCGCTAGAATGGATGCCTCCCCCCCACCGTGTCTTTCGGCCGCATACTTAACATCCTCTCCCGCCGCCCTTCTTAGTTAACAGTCCGGCTTCTTCGTCTCCTTCCTTATACCGACCGACCGTCGATAGATGTCCACGCTTCGCAATTCTCTAGGCGCTAATCGACACCTCGCACGACAACCCCGTACTTCTCGGTAGCCGCTATTGCGGTCTCCTCTTGTCCTATATAACATTTTACGTCGCTATGCACCGCAATACCTCGTCAACCCTTTTAGAGTCCGACGATAATCTCGATTACCTAACGGACAATACAAGCGTAGAGCAGAGCAGTGAAGAATGCGTTATGTTGGATACGCGGGAGTCGGACGAGGAGGATATTCTGAAGGAGTATGTCTATCCGCCGGAATACTACCGCGCATATGCAGAGAAGGTTAATAAGATAGATGTCGTGCCGCCTTATGCGGATAGTACTACACTGCATCTCAACAGCATCCACGAGCAATGGGAAGGGTGAGTCCGAGTCTACCCCTCCTCTGCCATGCAAGTGCGTGCAACAGGCGCTAATACTAAGGAGGTATTGCGACTATATTGGGGAGCATCCGACAGAATTTATGCAATCTCTTACTGTTGGTGGTATAGCTAGTTTCTTTTGGTGGAAACTAGATCGAATACGAGGCAAAGGTGGACGGAAACTCCGTGGAACCAAGGATGCGTCCTCTCTTGGGACATATTGGAAACAGTTTCTGAGAGTATACAGGAGAGTAGCGAAAAGAGATATAGATAGCGAATTAATGGGCCAAACGCGGATGGTACGGTAGTATTATCTATTAGTAGAAAGCACATGCTAACGTATCCATATTTAAAAGGTGTTGTTAGATCTAGCACGAGAGTATGGTCTAAGCTATATACCGCGGGACAAGCCTCCTATGGATGTGTATGATGTAAGGGAGGTCTTGCAAACAGCTATCACAACTACCGAAAAGATGTTTAAGGTGGGACGATACCGTATCTAGATATGTTTCTTCGTTTAGGGAGGGTTTATCTCCGCGAATCGGCTAGAAGCCCTTCTCAAGCTGCAATATCGGCATATTAAGGTTACCATCCTCCGGGATCCCCGAGGTGGACCTTACAGAATCCTGCTCGAATTGACGTACGAATTTACTAAGACGTTTCTTGGGCCTAAAGCACCGTACGTAATTCCTACTGTATATCGTCTATCCCGCTGATATTCTAGAAACACTTTCCCTATCCCCGAAATATTATTCGACCCTTCTCTCGTCTTAAGCCCTTACGTCTTCTTGTTAGGTTTGATGTTTGCCGATGATGTATTCCTAAGACTTAAAGGTACCCCTAAACTTGCTCCCGAGCACCTCAGCTAGCTCGACATCCGACCCGGATGCAATGCACTCGAATTACCACTTAAAGCGGATATGGCGGACACGTACGTCTTTCGGCAGTGCACGCCGAACCCGACTGGGTGGACGATCTCGGAGAAACGACTACCGGACTCTATACTCCGACCCTATCTGAAGGATATAGGGGAGATAACGGGGTTAAAGGAGGTTGTAAGGCCGTATTGCCTGCGGTATAGGTCAGGTAAGGCATTCGATTAGGATGGTATGCATAGGAATCGTGGTTTTGACGCTATAAGGCTAACTAGAAGCAGGCAACACTAGTAATGCTTTACGGAATCTGATTATAAGGTACGCCAACACTAGAACCTTTCTTAACTACTACCTCTCGCGGCGCATAACTGTAGATACATAAGCCATTGTTCGCGGTATAGCGCCTTAGGATGAGATTATGCAGGCAGCGTGCAGAATGAGCCGATGGATTAATCTAGACCGGCCGCGGTACCTAATGCTAGAACAATCCGTATCTGTGAACCAAGACCCTTGAATTTAAAGACTTCTCCGACAGCAAGAAAAGTGTAGAGGCAAGTCTTCGCAGCAGGAAGCGTATAAAAAGCTAGGCAAAGAGATTCGTAACGAGAGATAGCGGCTAAGACACGCAATGCGGATTCGCATTAGAAAGAACTGGGATCGAGAGTAAGCGGAGAGAGACATCCAGCAACAACTATTGGGTGTAACGTTTGGCGACAGGATGAAGACAAGGCTCTAGCACTACTCTGAGAGGACGCTAGAATACAATTGGTTGATTGAATCTGTCCTGTCCCTACCCGGGTCGTTACTTGAGGAAGAATCTCGTCGACGTAGCGCCGCCATCCATGCCATTATTGCTTACTGCAAAGTCGAGGAAGGTGGAACTCGGCGAATACAACGGGTGGCAAGCTTGGTTAAGCGACAAGAATCACCAGAGGCTGTTAACTAGCTGGACGCGGCCTTAGAGTTAGCCAAGGTATCTGTCTATAAGGAGAAGAGGCCGACGATATGTTTCATGTGCCTAGGAAATGAGAAGGCGCGTATTAAAGACCGCATATACTCGTTTAGCACTTTAGGAGATCTTAGTAAACATTTTAAGTCGAAGTATTTAGGTAAGATTCAGGAAGGTCAAGTAGTCGAGTGCGGCTTATGTGACGTGTAGCTGGACAACAAGATGTATCTCTAACGGTACGGGTATGACATACATGGTACTGTCTTATAAGTTCGGTACGGCGCGAAATATTCTCCGTCTATACCCCGTGCCATCTCTTAACTAACTACCTTTGCAAAACCATGTCTTGTCTGGCAGTATACTGCGTGATGCGATGCATTTTAAGAGGCATTCGCTCTATGTACATAAAGTAGCTTACTGGTGTGTGTAGACTTCTACTTCGCTGTATAGATGAGAGGCGACTGGGCGCTAGTGGAGGTGGCATATTCGTGAGCCTTCGATAATAGGGGCGCTTCGGTCTAGTTAAGAAAGAAGGTACAGTACTGCTCCTCGAAAAGGCAACACAAGTATGGTTGGTGTGAATTTTTCTCTACCTATCTGTGCTAGTCTTGAGGGATGGATAGATACTGGCGAAGCGAAGGGTAGAGTAATGAGCTGTGATAACCTGGACTCACGTGCTGAGTATAAAACTCCCGTAGAGGCAGACGCGATAGAGCCAAAGGCTAAAGTGGAATATGTATTAGAATGGCGTTATTGTGAAAACTATTAATATTAATGTAATTACTCTAACTTATAGACAACGAGATAACCTTGTTAGTGGGCAGCTAATCTGTGCTTCCTAATTAAGCCAATGAGAATATGCCCTCGACAGCTGCTGCAGCCGGCCTATTTGAGATAAATCAACGTGCGCCACCTAACCCCGCGAGACTGTTGCCTAGCGTAAATATGTATTTCTACTATAGTAATTCCGGACCCTGTGTTCCTCTACCTTACATTCTCCTAACCCATCCATTTAGCCTGCTCGACAACACCCCTCTGTTCGTTCACACAATGTCCGCGGCAGCACCTGATAAGCCTCACGCCCTGCTCCAGCGGATGCTACCACTATAATATCAACGGCAAGAAAACAAGTATTATCATCGCATAGGTGTGCTACGGTTTAGCAATGCGCTATCATACCGTGATAATTAGGCCAGGCGAGAGCGACTTTAGTAAATGTGGTTTCTGGGCTAGCCAATTATAGTTAGTAGATTTACTAGTCTGTACTAGGAAAAGCGGGTATAGATCACGGATGCTAAATGCCGTTTAAGCGGAATTCTATTTACTAACCTCGACCCCTTGACGGACGGCACTCTTAAACCTGGTAACCCGGATATCTATTATGGTGCTCGCCTAGAATAATAACGCTGTATCCCTTCGCGCCTACCTCTCCCTACTACTTGATAAGAGCGTTTGAGAGAAGTCTATGGTAGGGAAATATAAGGCTCTATATTTTTGGCGTAAGCCAAATATAAAACGGGCCCCAGCATAAAACGGGCTCCCGTTTTCTGTTGAGGACGGTACGTCTAGGTCCCTCTATCCCTTCTAGGGTTCCCCCTCTTCTGTTTCCTCCTCTTCCACGCTATAGTCTTTATTTAAGGGTATTTTACCTAAAACCTTTTTTATACCTTTGAACAGCTCCTCTCTATATTGCTATGCGCTCCGTGCTTCTAGAGACTAGCTCTTACGCCGAGTAGTATTCTAATACTAATAAGCCGCTCCCGAACCCTGTTTAGGCTTGAATAAGAGAAGAGGGGGTATAATAAGTATTCTATTACTAATTTTGCTAACTTAGTAGTTCCTTTCCTTAGTAAAGGATTTCCTGTCCCTACTCGTAGTTGCGGAAGGCGAGTACCTAGACTATATCTAGTTAAAGCTGCTACTATATAAGCTATCCCTCCTACCTACTACGCCTGGCCGCGCGATATATTAAGCTACCTTAGATTAGCTCCTATCTCGCTTGTATACTACTAAGGATGTCTAGCCGTCTAACGCTATCGGCGGCTCGCAGTCGCGGCCCGTAGGTTTTACTTAACTAACTATACTAGAAATAGAGGATAACTGTAATATTATTACTAAGTATACTATGTTAAATAATTACCTGTCTCCCTATAAGCAGGGTATAAGTATTAATACGGAGATATTAGACCGCGGTAAAGATACTACCGCGGCGCCTATAGTAATCTACTATATACCCTATAGTCTAATACTTTTAACGTCTAAGGATATAAGTAATAGACTAACTATAGCTACTAACTTAAATAAGCTAGTAAATAATATTATAAGTAATATAGCGGAGACTACCCCTCTACCCTAGTCCTTCTAAGCGGAGCGTCTTACTGTATACTCTTCGGCGTTACCGTCCTAAGCCCCCTTAAACTAGAGCCTAAGCCTAGTACTTAATAGTATATATATATAGTTAGTATCGTTACTCCCGCCTACTTATTACCTTTAATCTATAAAACGGCTAGACTCTCTATATAGAGGTAGTTCTACGCGTAGGGTTAAGAATATAAATAAGATTATTAAGCTTAGTAACGCTTTTCTTTAAGAAGATACGGTAAGCTTTATAGAGTCTATTCGTAATAAATAGAGATAGGAGGGCCTCTAGTACCGCCCTCCTCTAAGTAATCTAACTACTAGTAGCTCTATAGTAGAGAAAATGCTTAAGAGCCTCTACTGTACTAAGACGGTTAAGTATAACTCTACTATAGACCTAGTTAGGCTTAGAATAGCGAGGGTTTTTCTCTACTATTATTTCGAGCAAAAATATATTAATATATAGAAGGATCTAAACCTACAAAACTTACTTTCCTAGGGTAAGGATATATCTAGCGTTATCCTAGATATAATTCTAGAAGATATATATAGCGGCTACAATAAATAGGTTAGTAAACGAGTAAGGAAGTAGCGCCGAAAGAGGCTAGAATATTATAAGGGGCTAGGTAAACGATAGTCTATTCTAGTAGCTTACCTTAGAATTGGGATTATAATAACTTATAGTAGGAAACTCAAAATTTATATATAAGATCTAAGTCTACGCTTAAAGTGTATTATCTGTTAATACCTTTAGAAATAATACTAAATTTACTAAGAGAATAATATTAGCTCTATTAATATATATACTAAACGTATACTGTTAGGGCGTCCGAGTTAACTAAATAATAGACCCTTTTATTTAATATATAATAGAGGGAGTCTTACTACACACTTAGCTAGTAGTAGATACGTTAGCCGCTCTTAACGGATATAAATAATAAAATAAGAAAGAGTACTCTAATAAAAAAGATAAATAGGAGCTAGTAGCGCCCCCGAAAAAATTTATGCCGCTTATCTCGATATAGGAGGCTTAGCGGTGTTAAACGCGCTATAAAGAGAATATACGGTAGATTAAACTATAATATTTATAAATATATTCTTAGCAGGTTTCCTATAAAAAACTAGGGAAAACCTACTTAGTAAGTAATAAAGCTATATAATTATTTAGTAGATAATTAACTAACTTTAGTAAAGAATCTATTACGAGAGACTTAAGAATATTCTTACTAAATAATCTAGAGAAGCTTAATAAAGGTTAGCCTACCTTTAAAGAAGTTAGATTAGCTAAAAGCTTGACCTATTCGTTAAGTGTATAATCTAAGGGTTCCTACTACTTAGATAAGTATTTAAGTACCTTTAGCTATAGTATATATTATATTACTTGCTAGAGA
This sequence comes from Acrocalymma vagum, assembly GCA_028476805.1. NCBI lineage: Eukaryota > Fungi > Ascomycota > Dothideomycetes > Pleosporales > Acrocalymmaceae > Acrocalymma > Acrocalymma vagum. The sequence continues at coordinate 26,080 of JAQGEP010000337.1, forward strand.
AACGAATACGTAGCTATAGAACCGCTATTAACTTATTACTTCTAGAACTAATTAATTAGTAAAGTAAATAAGCTACTAATAAAGGATAGGGGTATTAAGATAATAGTAATAATAGTAAATCTAATAATAGTAGTATTAAGCGCTATACTATTCCGTAACTCCTTTAATATAGCTTAGCCTATTATAAGAACGCGTACTTTATCTTTATATCTAATTATATAAGGATCTACTTTTCTACCTATTCTACTTTATTAGTAACTTTCTTAAGCCGACGTTAAAAACTAGAAAGTTTAGATATAATATCCCTAACGCTATCACAGGTATATACTTTACTCGCTCGTATAGGTAGAGGTATTATTAGTCTACGGCTTTTACTTCTCTTAAGGGTCGACTACTCGCATAAGTATAAAGGGTAGCAAGAGGAACGTTAAAATAGGCTACTTAGGTAGGAAACGTATTAGGTATACTATTAGGAAGGAGTTTAACTAATACTTTACTAGCTATATCTATATTAGCTTACTATCGTTAAATATACTATAATAGTATAAGTTAAAGACAGCCTATATAATTATTTAAGTAAGTTAAATAGAGAGTTAAATTTTACTTAAAAGCTATACCTAGTTCCTTTAATAGAGAACGTAATAGTTAATAGACTATAGCTTTACTACGTTAGTTTTATATTTTTTAGATTACTTAAACTATATCTACCTTTAACCTCTCTAGACTTTTAGATAAGGGTATCCTACTTTCTAGTATTTCTATAGTACGATTTTCTTTCTCTACTAGTTTAAGTAAGAGTTATCTCTATACTTCTAAGATCCTCTTAACCTCGTATATATCGCGCTAATTATTTCTAATTAGTCTTTTCTAGGACTAGCCCTTATTATTAAAGACTCTACTTTAGTATAGCTTCTTCTAGTTTATCTAAGAATTATCTAGTCTCTAATCTACTAGTATATTAGGTTAAATCTATAAGTAAGACTAACAGAGGCTACCTACTTATTCTCAAAGTTGTAATATTATATACTAAGTAAAGACTTAAGAACTACGGCGCTAATTTACTACCTAGGCCGGGCTAGGCTACTTATATAAAGGGCCGTATAGTATAAGGAACTAACGGTAATCAATAGTAAGGGGCCTACTAGTAGTTAACGCAAGCGCTTATAGAGACACGGCGCCTCTTAAAACGGTTATTAGAGCCCGCCAGAGCGCTAGTATATTAATAAGAAAAAGACTCAAGGTATTCTATAAATTCAAAGAAGGATTAAGATTAATACTAATTAACTTTGCTTATATAAAATTTACGGGAACTTAGCCTTACCTCTAGGTTTTATTAGCTAAAATTGGGTAGTCCGTATACGGCGTTTACTTACGGAGCGAGGAATAAAAGCTCTAGCGACGTCCGTATTAGGAATAATATATCTACCCTAAGTAGTTTTTTCTTCTTAAGGTAGATACGCTTTCCCTAAGCTAGAAATATCTATATACCTAGTTTATTCTAGTAAAGTAGATACGACGCTTATTCTCTATCTAATTAACGCGCGGAAGGTAAATAGACTATCCTAGATTAGAGAAAGCGTATCTACTTAAGGAAGAAAAACTAAAGAGGTTTAGGGAAAGCCAGCTACAGTAGTTACTAGCAACTATAGAGGTTTCTAGCAACTATAGTAGTTTCTATCAGCTATAGTAGTTTCTAGCAACCATAGCAGTTTCTAGCAACTATAGTAGTTTCTATCAGCTATAGTAGTTTCTAGCAACCATAGTAGTTTCTATTAGCCATAGTGGTTTCTATCAGCTACGGTAGTTTCTAGCAACCGTAGTAGTTTCTATCAGCTATAGTAGTTTCTATCAGCCATAGTAGTTTCTAGCAACTATAGTGGTTTCTAGCAACCGTAGTAGTTTCTATCAGCTATAGTAGTTTCTATCAGCCATAGTAGTTTCTAGCAACTATAGTGGTTTCTAGCAACTACGGTAGTTTCTATCAGCTATAGTGGTTTCTATTAGCCACGGTGGTTTCTAGCAACCATGGCGGTTTCTATCAGCCACGGTGGTTTCTAGCAACCATGGTGGTTTCTATCAGCCACGGTGGTTTCTAGCAACCATGGTGGTTTCTATAGCAACCATGGTGGTTTCTATCAGCCACGGTGGTTTCTATCAGCCATGGACGTTTCTAGCAACCACGGACGTTTCTAGCAGCCACGTTCCAGCTTAGGAATAACGTATCCACCCCGAGCAGAAAAAACTGCTCGGGGTGGATACGTTATTCCTAATACGGACGTCGCCAGCGCTTTTATATTCGCCCATGCTGCTCAGTCTAGTTTCCCTTCATGGACCTCACATTTTCTAAGTCGTTCGGCAAGGTACAGCAGCTCAGCGGCCTATCGCTGAGCTCGTTTGTAGCATCTGTATCTACATCTATTGTGCAAGCCGGGCTCATAACTTGCTGAAGCAAGTGATTGTATTAATTGGTTATGTAGACATAAGACGTTGCACAAAAGAGTAGACGAGGTTTTCGCGTGGGCTCTTCACTGCCAGTAGGCGGCTCAATTTATGGTCAAATTCTGTTAAGCGATGTGCTACAATCGCCGTGAGATGGAGGAAGGTTCACCTGGCCAATCATTACCCTGCCAGTAATAACGCCAGCGCTAAGAAGTTGTGGCCGTGACTCGAATGCTCCGACCTCGTGCGCTGTCATAGTTCTTGGCACTGACTTTGCCTAATATACTCTAGTGACCAGCCACGGTGGTTTCTAGCAGCCACGGTGCTGCCATACCAGGTTTACCTAAACTAGGGGTTTACCTAAACTAGGGGTTTACCTAAACTAGGGGTTTACCTAAACCAGGGGTTTATCTAAACCAGGAGTTTACCTAAACTATGAGTTTACCTAAACTAGGGGTTTACCTAAACCAGGGGTTTATCTAAACCAGGAGTTTACCTAAACTATGAGTTTACCTAAACTAGGGGTTTATCCAAACCAGCAGTTTACCTAAACTAGGGGTTTACCTAAACTAGGGGTTTACCTAAACTAGGGGTTTATCTAAACCAGGAGTTTACCTAAACTATGAGTTTACCTAAACTAGGGGTTTATCCAAACCAGCGGTTTACCTAAACTAGGGGTTTACCTAAACTAGGGGTTTACCTAAACTAAGGGTTTACCTAAACCCGGAGTTTACCTAAACTAGGGGTTTATCTAAACCAGGAGTTTACCTAAACTAGGGGTTTACCTTTCGCAAGGCGATGGCGCTAGTAGTCGCCTCTTAACACTCCTTTCTCCAACACCTGCCAAAATCAACCTCATTCTATGATCCCACCTCCCTTGGCACAAACGTGCCAAGTGTGACTAGTGTCACACATCGCAGCAACAACCCAGCGATACCTGGACGAAAGTCACACCAATACGGAAGGAAATCCTGAGATTGTACCAGTCCTCAGTCCCGAGGCCGTAACAGTCCCTAGGCCGTACCAGCCTTCCACTCGTACATACCAGCCTTCCACTCGTACATACCAGCCTTCCACTCGTACATACCAGTCTCTTTGCAGACGGAAAGGTCTATCCACTTTATATTGCAGGTCACTATATAGGAACAAACACGTCACTTTGGGTCCTCAATGGCGTTTACTTTGATGGCACATGTTCGAGCCAGCGTCGTCCAAAGTTCCGCGGGCACGTTCCATTCAACAGCAACAAAACTACTTGGGGCAAGCTTACAAATCCTGACCATGGCACGAAATTACTTGGGCCAAGCTCTCAAAAGCATTAATGGCGGACAACATCAAAACGGGCTTGACTGGAATAGGTTCTGTATTTTTAGTATACAGTAGAATATAGTACCCTATACTTCGCGAGAATAAGACAATCAGAATAGCAAAAGGGATATATAGTTTTCGCGCAAGATAATCACGTGTTTGTAGCCCACTCCTTGTGCGAAATATTAAAAATAGATTAAATTAGTAGCTGAACAAACTCGTCTAGACGCTGCACTCGTTGCCACTTATACTTAAAACTAAATCTTTCCTTCTCTTCCGCTTGCCGGTATTCACTGATGATGGTCATAGTCTCTACTTCCTGCCAAGAAGAATATGGGGTTCCCTTCATCACGCATTCAACCAATGAATCTACCATCCTACTCATTTGCACCCCTTGAGGGTATGCATTAAGTGTGTATGTCATGAGAGCCATGATCATTTGATTAGTGAAATTCGTGTCGTTACTAAATATAACGTCAGTCAATGATGTGCTACGAGAATAGTGAGAATATTACATAATTCCAATGCCGAAATGAGCCGATATGTACGACCATCGCGACTGCAGGCTCCTTCGACGCTGCTGACTCACTTGTGGCTCAGTTTGTTTGTGGTGACGACCGTATGTACATCTCTTCTAGAACGATATCGGTGACAATGCTGGCCCTTTTCCTGCCACGGGAAAGCCGGGCTAATAGCCTCGGGTCATCCTCGAAATCGATGCTTTTTCGTTCAAAATACTGGTACAGAAAAACCCTTGCTAGCTTGAGCCTCACTGGACGAGAGTCTTGCTCAGCTACCTCAGCACAGCGAAGACTGTTGATCATCCTCTGCGCCAACGAACCACCGGCTGTTGGATGGCTCATTGGAGGCCAATACCACAGGCCCTCCCGACCGCATGCTTGACAAAATGATGTTAAATATTGAGCTAAGTCTGTCCGAAGAAAAGAGTCGCCGAGCCTTATTATCTCGTGTAAGTTGTTTAAGGCGCGCTTAGCATTACCCGCGTATAAAGGATCCAAATGGTAGATAGATTGTGTATAATGAGTTGATAACTCTGACGGTAAATGATATTTTCTACCCTCCACTGGGCTCAAGCTCCAATTCGATCTCTCGGACGGCGATGATGAAATAGACGGAGTATGATGGTCAATTCGAGATGAGGAAGCAGTTTCTGTTGCATCACTTATATTGTCACTCGCTGATCGAAATACCTCGCCGGCAGTAAGTAGTACGCTCCACATCTGGCTCATACTTTCAGACCTCGGCGCACCCATCCCCAGAGGTATCCTATCGTTGTCCAGTAGTTCATTGTCATGAAGACCTATCATCTCGACATTCACGCTTACGGCACGATTCTCTGTCTCCGTTGTATGGGCGATCCCGTCGTCTGCAGCATTCTGGGTCGTAAGACTATAGCTATGGAGTTCTGGGGTCGCTAGCCGTACGGGGCGTAGTTTTAGGTTTCTCGTAACATATAAATTTCTAGGCGATTGTATGTAAGATGGAGACTCAACTTGAAGGGCGTGTCGGCGGTCGGAGGTGAGATTTCAGCATACTTCTTCCTCGCTCATTTGTGTCCGCCAAGAATCTGGTGGTTGTTAGAATACATTTGTAACCCAACAACGCTAGCCTTTCAAGTTCTTCTACCTAATAAACATTTTATACCTTCTTAAGAACACCTCTTGCGCTTGCAAGTCGAAAATTACTGTTATATCGCTGCCGTTATGCCCTAGTTAAGAAGAGCGGTGTTTTTGGTTGTCTAAAGGCGGCTTAGACTAAGTACAGAATTTTACTTTAGTTTATTAAGGCTCTTATCCTAGGCGTAGAATCTGGCTAAGGTGTTTCGTAGCTCTTATTAGCCTTATGGTGCCATAGTAAGTAGAAGTATGCAACTGTAAGGGATACGTAGGTAGGCAGAGCAATAGCACGAGGATAGAATAGAACAAGATGTATTAGCTATGAGATAAGGAGAAAAAGAGAGGAAAACGTAGAGGATATTGAGACTATTATAGCACTGCTTAGGTAGCTGGATACCCATTACGATGCTATGTTCTGAGCTAGCTATTATATGACGTGAACATTACCTAAAAAAGACTACCTCTCACCTATCTCCCTCCTCCTTCCTCCTTCCTCCTTCCTCCCAAGAGCTATTACCCCTCCTACTTAGGTGTGATACTATGGTCATGAAATCGATAATTGTAAGTGTACTTAAGGTCCGGAAGCTTCTTATAGAAGGTAGTAGTGGCAAAACGATTCTTATCGACCACATATTCCTCGCAGGTACAACGAGAATATTTTCCGGGCTAGTATACGTATTAGCTACCTGTTTATTATAAGGCGTAAGGAACTAACTATTTAGTGCTCCGTCTTACTCGTTACTTCCTAGTAAATAAATAAAGTTACTATATACCCTCGCTATTAGTCGTAACTTCTTACGAACGCTTCTACTGCGGGCTTAGTTACTAAAGAGTTAGCGGATAGTATAACTAATAAGTCTTCGTAGTAAGAAGAAAGGCTTGTATATATTAACGTGATAGGGGATTGCTATATGCCCTTAGCGTCTGTCGAAGTAATAAGCGATGCTTTAGCTCGTTTAATAATTAGTTAATAATCCTCTAGGAGGAGTTTTCGCTTTAATAGTAGAAAGAAACTCTCGCCTAAGATTAAATAATCCTCTTTTACCTTTCCGTTTTCTTACTCTTTGCTCTCCTATTTCTCTAGGCTACTTCTAGAGCTAATTATGTAAATTATAGAATTTATTAGGTAGTCTAGATTAGAGTATATTTAGTTAAGCTTCTCGAGCCAATTTCTGTTTTCTCTTTCGATTTCCTATAGCAACTCTATAGTCTTCCTTGCTAATTCTTGTAGCTCGCTAAAGCTAATCGTATCCTTAAACGTACGGTCCCGATGGATCTTCTGTACTCGAGGAAATCGCAGAGCATAATACCTGGTATTGGCCGGTTTGTGAAAGCTAGCACCTATTATATCTGCGACGAAGGGCCGCTTAAATAAGTCGGTTGGTAAAGGCAGCTCCCCTCGATCTAACCTGACGTCGAGCTCGGGAGTAGAGAGAGAAAAAGGTGTTTCTTAGAAGTATCTAAGTCTGTTAAGAAAAAGAATATCCTCTTTAGCTATACCGTGCCGGTCTACCTCGTTAATAATACGAAATATCGGTTTAACGTTAAGACGGTAAACTGGGTCCTTATTCTCTAGGCATCTAATATAGAACGATGTCTACCGCAATTTACTAATCCTAAGTTCTTATTCGTCTATCGGGTCGCGGCGGCTACCTACGATAGCAAAGTTAGCGGTGTCTCCTAGCCCTTAGATATAGTCTTTCTTTAACTTAATAAATCTATTATTTCTAGAGAATAAGTAGTAAGGTTTATCTCGTCCTTTTAGTACTAGACCTTCCTATCGCTGTGTAATGACTTGAGAGAATGCCTCGCGAAGCTGTTCGGGGGTATGGCGGGAGGAGAAATCGATGTTCTTACGGTAGCCGATGGCCGCTCGGCCGGGAATACAGTGGACTAGTGAGCAAAGTCGCTGCCGGCGCGTATCGTGAGTATCTGTGATACAGGAAGTGTCATCGTGTACGAGCAGATTATAAAATATGATTATAAGGTGCTTATTACTATTGGTGGGTGAGTCTTCCCTAGTTCTAAGGAATTGGCCGGATCGTGGTATATGCTTGCGGATCTTATAGAAGGGTTCAATCCGCTCGCTGTAATCGTTCTAGACTAGTAGCTCTCTCTCCAGAATGCATTACTTCTTAATCTTGCACTCTGCCGAGTCGAGCCGCAGGCAATTTCGCAGGACGTTATATAGGCCTTTCTGATCTTCTGTCGAGTCTCTTCTACTTTTAGAGAAGATTTTGATGCAATTCCTTCCCTTATTTAGGTTAATGTGTACTTGATAGTACTCGCTATCGTACTTTCGCTTAACACTTATGCGTCTTCCCCTTACTAGTTAATAGTAATGCTTAATACTTCTAGCCTTGTCGTGCGCTGTTCGTATAATTATAACTCTAATTTAAGGCTTTAACTAACGTGCGGCTTTGTCTCTAAGCGAGAGTTTAATAGCTATCGTTAGCTAGGCAGGCATACGCCGTATTGAGGTTCTAGATAACATCCTTACGGCAGCCTTAAAAGAATTTTAGAAGCTTAGGATATTAGGTAAAAGGAAATAGAACTTTTATATCGCTAGTATTTCTAGAATCTGTACTAGGCTATAGGACTTTAGGATTATACGGACTATCTACTTGGCTTTAGAGCTGTATAATCTTCGAAATATTCGCGCTAACGCGTTATAAGTCCGAATCGGCTCCTCGTATTTTGCTTCCACCCTCTGCCTTAGTTTAGTAGACGAGAAGGTTGACGTAGCTGTAACCCGGTCTAGAGTTTCGTCAAGCTCTTCTAGAGTTACGCTTAAACCACGTCTGCCTTCTATATCTATTATAGACATTAATCGCTCGACGCAGGACGTAAAGTCGGTACCATCTCTAGTCCTCTAACTCTGTAATTGCTTTAAACGTGTCGTACCGGGCCCTTAGGCTTGCGTAATAATTAATTCGAGGCGATTTTCCCGCAGATCGAAGACACGGTCTGCCCTCCGCTCTAGAAATAGATATAATAAGAAGGCAACGGCTCCTTGTCCTTCTCGCGGAAGAATTATATTATATTTGTTGAACCAGGAAATAACTATTTCGGAGTTAGAACTTAGGGTGTTACGCGTTTTAGATGGTTTTCTGGCATAGTTTTGGTCCAGTTCGTTGAGGAGGTCGCAGAGGATGCTAAAGTTAAAGGGCATGTTAATAGCAAGTAATGTTAAACAAATTTGGTCTTTGTGGGAGTTGTGAATGGATAAGTGGAGGGTTTTCTGGAGCAGGGCTGGGAATAATCAAAGACGAGTGTACGTATTAGACTTTGCTAAAGTCTATGATGATTATCGAAGTCTATACTTATATAAGGTTGCTGAAGTCTAGTACTTGATATGTCCCCGCCGTGGATGCGCATTATTCGGTGGTATCAATAGTGTCTGCTCCATGAAAGCATTCCCTCATCACTGCTGCTACACATCCGGCTGATGCCTCCAATGCGCCCTCTGCACCGGCCCCAACTCCGACAAGGCCGCAAACACCCTCTCCACCGTCGGATACCTCTCCAGCTTTACCCCATTATACACTGCAGTCCACAGCGCCGGCACTAAGCACACATCCGCCAACGTTACAAAATCCCCAACGCTGTACTTCCCCGCCGACCCCACAATCGTCGCTTCATATGCTGCTAGGCCCTTCTCGATCCAAAATACATCCCACTCCCTGTTCTTTGTTAGCACCGCCTCTTCCACCTCGCTGCCGGAAAACTGCTCGCGGATACGACGGCAGACCCGCGGCGCGGTCAGCGGATGTGTGTCCGCTGCTATGATGTTGACGAGGGTGCGGATAATAGCGCGGAGATACGGGTCCTTGTATGGCATTAAGGAGAGGGTGCCACCAGGGAACATTTCCTCAAGGTATTCGAGGGCAGCGACTGATTGAGTGATGGTGATGGAGTTTGAGATAGAGCCGTCTGGGCCGGCGAACTGGATGGCAAGAGCGGGGATAGTGCTGGCTGGATTTATTTTTCTGTAGGCATCGGAGTTAGCGGGTAGGGCGCTAGGTAGGCAGTTTTGGTTTTGGCCGAGGCTGATGTCGACGAAGATGCATTCGTAGGGGATTTGCTTCATGTTAAGGGCGATGCGGAGGCGGCCTGAACAGTCGGAGTAGCATCGCGAGTACAGGAGCACCTTTTTAACACTCTCCATCTTTGAGTGTTGCGATATTCGTTTGGGGTTTGCTTGCGAATCATAATTTATCCTCGAAGGCTCGAGGACTGAAGTTGTGTTATGACGAGGCGCGGTCTCAAACGTCGTTGCCGCTTCCGCTTAATCAGATTCGGTTGCATCTCGGGTACCGTGACTAAGCACCGAACGCCCACATGCACCGAGCGCCCACTTTAGCACTTACTTTTACTAAACAGCCGGACGGTCCACCATTGATCGTTCTCGTCGAGAAAGGTTTTTGCAGCCTCGATTCGATGCAGCCCTGATAAGCAGTCAACGTTTCGGAGATGGAGAAGCGGTAGTTCTTGTCCTTCGCGCAAGCAGAGAAGCTCGTTCCGCGACACTTGCGATACAGCCACCGCATCGTCCAGAGACGTATCGTCAATGGCAGCATTAATGTAGTTCTCCTCTTGCAGCCTTAGGCAACCGAGCTTTTCGATTGCTCTTAGTAGGTCTCCTATCCGCAGGGCAGTTCCGGCGTCGTGCGCCTCTTAATCGGCAGCGCGCTGGCGGAGGCTCGTAGGTTGCGGACCTGCCTACGCTTTCCCCCCTAGAAAACGGTGGGTACTTCCAAAAAGCTCTGGCGACGTCCGTATTAGGAATAACGTATCCACCCCGAGCAGTTTTTCTCCTCGGGGTGGATACGTTATTCCTAAGCTGGAAATGTCCATGCACCCGCTTTAATTTACCTGCCTACGCTTTCCCCCCCTAGAAAACGGTGGTACTTCCAACGAACCGGTCTATTCCGGTGAAGCGGATGCGATGCTCATTCTCTATCGGATGCTACAGACGCTAGCGAATTCGGCTTCACTCTTGCAAGCAGCTGCAACACAGCTTTGTGCTTTCTAGCCCACACCATCCTTGTTGTGCTTGGCAAAAGCGATCCTCTATTAGCCCTAGCTTCCTCGCTTACATTCCGACTAGCTAGACAACGAAAACTATCTAATCTTGAGGTAGTCATTGCTGTCAGCTACAGTAATCACTACGAAGCTTTGTTAAGTAACGTTCCTCTCTGCGTAGCGAGAAACTAAGCTACTAGTGTTTTCTATTACTGTATACAGTAACAAAGCCATAAACTATTAAGAGGCGTAGGTAATCTTAGAACAGAGACCTCGGATCCGAAGCTTTGTCAATGTCACGGTAACCACCATGGTTACCGCAACACCTGAGCTAGCCCCGATGGGGCCTAGCTCCATAAGGCTCTTCTGACAGGAGAGAGCGAAGC
>JAQGEP010000338.1:0-36781 GCA_028476805.1 Acrocalymma vagum
CAAAGATCATTTAATCAATCTCTGCCTGGCACCTTCAGCGTCTATCCGACAGCACGCGTTTTGGCCCCCCACCCATGTTAATCGCTGCCCACACAGGGCTGAATCCAATCCATTCCCTCCAATAATAGAAGCGCCGCCCTGTCCAGATTTCCGCGATGCGCAGGCCAAGTCTCCAAAAGTACAGTCTATACCTTGGGTCAGAGTTTTAGGGCCAGCGCTTACAAGCTACAGGCTACAGGCTACAGCCTCTGATAAAATAAAATTCTCATAAGGCGCACCTTACCTTGATCGCGAGGGCCTTCTTTGGTGTTCTCGACGTAGTATTTCTTAGACTAGAGAGTAGAGAGTTACACATTTGTTCAATATGTTGACGTTAGGAGGACGCATCGGCGCTGTGCTGGCAATAGCTTCAATTTGTGCCGCGCAAAGTCAGTAAACGCTTTCATAATTTGGTACTATGATTAGATGGATGCTGATTAGTATCTGTAGATTCCACTTCAGCTTCGACGACCGCTACATTGACCGACTTAGCAGCTACTTCTGCCCCTCGTGATCCCACCGTCACCAGTACAATCAACGAAACTATTACACTTACACGTTAGTCCACTCTCAATCAAGCGCAATCCGTGGTGTATAACTAACAAGCACAAGTCTCGAGAAATGACTCTGTTGAACACTGCATGGCCCTACACGAAGAATGGACGTCTTCGTCCTCCAATTACAAAGGAACCACCACTTGGTTCGAGACTTCGACCTCGACCTCGACCTGGACGAGCACCATCTTCCGCAACGTGACCTGGGAGTGTACCAGGACATGCGCTAAACTGAATTCGCGGTTCATTAGCGCCTACTACGCTGGACCTACAACGGTGACCGAATCAACTACCGTAATACTGGAGACCTCAACCTTCACATACACGAGCACTGACACATATACCTCTCCTACACCCGACTGTACCATTGAACCCTCGGTCTGTATGAGTTTATCCGATGCTTGGAACTCAAGTCCCACAGGGACCCGCCCAAGCTGCACAGCATGCAGCTCCACAGCATGCACCTTCCAATGGGGAGGTGTTGATCTATACTTCTGGCCTGTGACAACTTCTGTGAGCCGAAACTATTGCACCGAAGGACCTGAAGCGGTTCCTGTGCATAGTTCGAGCTTTACTCCAGATGTAAACCACAGTATGCTACTGCTCCAAAATACGTCTTAGAGTTTAAACTTATGACTTTAGCTTTTGTCCCAACAACAACAGGCCCATATACCGTTGTCGACGGCATCACTATGTACCAAGGCAATGTTTACTTATCTGTGCACGAACCCTTCGTTCTTGACAATTGCCGAGAACGGGTCACACGGGCGCGCCCAGGAAGTAATGTTTTGACTATTGCCTCAAGCGATTTGTATAGTATCCGGGGTATCCACATAATATGGTACCATGGCCCGTTAATTATGATGACTTCAACGAGCCTTTGCCCTTTAGGTATGCTACCCAGTTCACATATATCTCAAAGTCATTGCTAACACATTTTCAGTGCTTGGAAGGGCCAGAAGAATTGCCAGATTCCTCATGATTGCATTGTCGTCTTTCCCGGCGAATACCGTCCTTTCATGTCAATGCCACCTCAAATCCGGAACCTAGATCCGAACTGGGCCAACTGCGCGTATGATGAAAATGCCTTGTTCGACCCTCCTATTGCTCTAAATAGTATTGGTGATATTTTCTCCAGTGCAACACCACCAAGTACTCCTGATCCTATGACCCAGCCACCCACCCCTGGGCAATCGGGAGGCAACGGCCCAGGACCTACTGCTACACCACCACCAACAAATGACCCTCCTACAAATGACCCTCCTACAAATGACCCTCCCACAAATGACCCACCGACAGACCCCCCAACAAACGACCCGCCAACTGATCCGCCTACAAATGACCCACCATCTGATCCACCAACTAATCCGCCTACCAACGATCCGCCTACAAACGATCCGCCTACCGACGATCCTCCTGCGAGCAACCCTCCGGCAAATAACGACCCTGCCACAAACCTGCCAGGTCCTACGCCCGGACAGAATCCGCCTCAGAACCCCAGTCCTAATCCCACTGATCCACCCGTGAACAACCCCCCAGTGGTAACTATTGGGTCTTCTACTCTAACAGTTGATCCTACGGGGGGCGGACTAATCATCAACCCTAGCTCAACGCTAATCCCCGGTGCTCCTCCAGTTACAGTTGGAGACCAGACCATTAGCGTGGGTTCTTCCGGTATTGTTGTGATTGGACTGTCTGGAACTTCAATCCTTCCTACAGTCGCGCCTACGACACAGGAGATTACAGTCGGGGTTGAGACTCTTACGATGGTGAACAGCAACCTTGTTGTCGGTCCCGGCACCACAGTTGGACCCGGAGACCCTGCCGTGACTGTTGATGGCACCACATTTAGTGTTGGGACTTCCGGCGTTGTGATCTCGAGCTCAAACGGCGCAACTACTATTGTACCTACTACCACGAGCACCGGTCCTGCTCAGGAGTTCACTGGCGGCGCCCAGAAGATACGAAACAAAAATCTATGGAACTTAGCGGGATTGATGGGGGTGGCTGTTCTACTCTGGTAACTATTATGAAATGATATATACTTTACGAAACCTTAATTTATAAGATTTAATTACGACCTCTACGCGAATCAGAAGCTGGAAGGTGATGGCGTAAATGATTCCGTCTGGAAGCCCATTAATTGATTAGCAGATGGAATTTTGTCAATAAAATACCTTACTTGAACATACTAATTCCGACTCCCGCGGTCGCCACACCTATGGCCATCGCTCTTCTCCGCTTGAAGCATGTGTCAAGCAGTGAAAGACTGGGTAGATGCAGCAATCCGCATCCTGTGCCAACGCATATGCCATCCGAAAGAAAAATTTGATGGTACGCTCCCGAAAGCCTTAGCATCATAAGCCCAAAAACTGTTAAGGCGGTACTAAGCCACATGAGTAATCTGTGATATACCCAAGATCAAAGGGAGGGCCAGACATCATCCTCATAATGATCAAGAAGAACCCTTGGGTGGTGCTGATCTAGGATATGTTTTACGACGAGTATGTATCTGGAATACGCTGAATGTGATTGGAAGGCCCCTCGAATCCAGACCAGCCACATCATCACCCTCGGGGGTTTCCGCTCCAGGGCGAGCAGTTGTTGTCATAGCTGCAAAATCGACATAGAAAAAATGTTTCAGACGGTGTTTTTAGAGTTTGTGGAGGAATCTGATGCTAGAGGTAATGGGCAATAATACCGGTACTGTGGGAGTTGATCTTGTTATTTCGCGAACCCTATCTGTAGATTCGAGAATCTGGGAAGATTGATGCCAACAGCAGCAGGTTGTCTATGTAAAGAGCTCCTTTCATAGCAAGAGCGCGTGCGTACTTGACGCCTGTCTTGTCCTTCCTATCAAAGTCTAGTATCAGAGTGATTAACATTATTAGGCTTCTAATGAAGAGCGTCCTCAGTTCTCAACACAAATTCATTCGATCTTGATATTAAGCTATGTTATTCCACCAAACATGAGAGACAAAACTATGAAAGTTTCTCGTCAAAGTCTTAGAGACGAGAAGTGCAGAAATTCAATAATCTAGACATAACACTACAGTAATCATGATGCCCATCAACGCATGCTTACCGCCCTCATTTCCCTGCCATCACCACCGCACACCATGGCTGAAACAACATATTAGATATTGCTGAATACATATTCAATCTGTTCTTCGCTTGAGACATAGCAGCATTTCAGCCATGTGTGGTCTCAGGCTCTACAGCAGTGGCCTGATATAGAATGTGAGTGATTGGTAGGCAGGAATGAGCCAAGTGAAAGGATGAATTCCACGTACACAAAATTCGATTGAAGGCGCAGAATTTTCGGAGAAGCTTTGGATATGGGAGCCAGTTTTTAATTGTGATACATGGGTTGGAAAACATTGGGGCTATTCGCAGACGAAACATGTTCCACTAACATAGTCAATGATGTCGACCTATTGACATAGGTTGTTTCTATTCCAATTTCGTTTGGAATCTACATTTTCGTATTGTACAACGATAAAGAGCATAGTTTTCACAAATGCTTGCACAGGTGTTATACAGAGCTGAACCTAGAGCCTTGAGTTGACATGCAATCTACTGCGCTCAGAAAAGGCGATATCGAGACGCTAATGAGAGTTTGACCTTTTTAACTGTCTATAGGATGCCGTGAAAATGCATGTGTTAGTGCATAGTGGTATTAAGCTTACTATCAGTCAGCCTCTCCAGTCGCACATTTTCCTACGATTGTTTCCCTAATGGTAGTAATAGCAGTATTGTAGCCGGGCGTGAGATGAAGGTAGCGCAGGTGCTGTCTTGGATGCTCATTTGCCTTTCTAATGAAGCACTGGTGGTACAGATATAACACGCCGCAAAAGTAGCATCACGAACTACTACTATACATAGAGATGAACGCGATGCGTTGTGTTCTACATAATGCACGATCGCTGCTCATTATTTGACCAACCCAGGAATGACTACGTCGGCTGCTTCTCCAAAGACCCATGCGCACTGTCACCAATCGCTAGCACCCTGCTTTTGAATAGCGGGCTAGCAGGTTGCTGTTGAGATCAGAATGATATCTGTCCTCTGAGCTTTCAGCGGAGGTCGCCTTCGTCATGTTTCATTTTTGGGGAATTGGTTCATGATGTGATTTGGTTCTTTTTTTCATTATGAGGGCATTCTTTGGGGGGTTTATCAGTTTTATGATTTAATGTTTACTTTTTATTTTATTATGCATTTTCATTTGGGCGAGGATAACGATGCATTGTTTGTACAAGTATCAGCTTCGCATTGTTGGGGGTTAGCCTAATAGAACACCACCTGACTCCTATGCCTGTAGGATTTTCCCCTGTTCTAAAAATATTCCGTATATCCACTGAATGGTGTTTATTGAGCATAGTATTTTCCCAGAAAGGCAACTGGTCCTTGCATACTGGATGCGCTATTGGTGATCGACACTCTTCAGTCTTGCCACCATAAACACGAGCCTCAACACGTCATCAAGCCAAGATCTGGTTAGACTTTTCATTATTATATTTGTCTGATGTCTTCCCCCTAAATAATCTATCCATCCTTTCTCTTCTACTTCAACCCTCACATTCGTTCAAGAAGAACTGTACATTAATATTTTTGTTTTTAATTCTATACAACCATGTGGACTATTACAGCTGCAGCGACGTTCCTCGCCCTAGCCACCTCGGCCACTGCTCAGGTCAAGGGCTTCAACTATGGTGCAACCAACAATGACGGATCCTGCCGCAGATACAACGACTATGTGCGTTTCTTCAATGAAGCTAAGAGCCTTCCCGGAGCCTCTGGATTTACTGCTGCACGCCTCTACACGTCAATCCAGTGCGGCACTGCTGCCGATCCCATTGAAGCATTCCGTGCTGCCATTGACACCGATACCTCCATTCTCGTCGGACTCTGGGCCAGTGCTGGCCGCGGTGTTTACGAGAACGAGCTGAACGCTTTAATTCGCGGCGCCAACGAACT
Source organism: Acrocalymma vagum (assembly GCA_028476805.1). Lineage (NCBI taxonomy): Eukaryota > Fungi > Ascomycota > Dothideomycetes > Pleosporales > Acrocalymmaceae > Acrocalymma > Acrocalymma vagum. The sequence goes on from JAQGEP010000338.1 coordinate 5,571, forward strand.
AGGCACTGCATTCACCGACAAGATCATTGGCATCAGCGTCGGCTCTGAAGATCTCTATCGCAGCAGCCCCCAGGGCGTCGCCAACAATGCCGGTCCTGGAGCCACAGGAGCAGAAATCGAGGGATACATTGGGTGGATGCGCGATTGGATTCGTGGCACTGCTCTTGAGAGCAAGCCCATTGGACATGTTGATACCTGGACCGCATGGATTCTACCTGAGAACCGTGGTGTCGCTAATTCCGTTAATTGGCTCGGCCACAACTCGTTCCCATACTTTGAGACTACTAAGCCCAATGCTATTGAGCAGGCTCGCGAAAACTTTTATAGTGCTGTTGGACAGACTGAGAGTGTTTCAGGCGGTAAGGAGGTCTGGATTACTGAGACTGGTTGGCCTCGAGGTAAGAGCAATACTCTGGCGCTTCAGCTCTCCTAGTCCACGTTGTTTCCATTACTAACATGCACTCTCTACTAGTTGGACCAAACTCTGGCGATGCCGTGGCCTCCTTGGAAAACGCTAAGCGCTACTGGGACGAGGTTGGATGCACTCTCTTCGGTACTCGCAATGCCTTCTGGTACACCCTCAAGGATGCAAACACTGCGCAGACGGACCTGTCATTCGCGATTACGCCACTTGAGAACAACACTCCATACTTTGACCTATCATGCTAGTTTTATTGCGATTGGCTTATTGCAAGGCGTTGTTAGCCATACAACTTGGTTGGATTATACACAAAAAGTCAAATGAATATCCCACTTATCTACTTTGAAAAAAAAAAACGAAGCACTTCTGTACAAATACAGTACAGGAAAAAGTTTTATTTCAACCTTATACATTTTCTAGTAATAGTTAAAAATCTTCATGTGAAGGTCTTGCAAGACATTCCTTCCACCGGCGCAATGCTTTTCTACACTATCATGTTCTAATGAGTCCTGTCAAGTTCAATCATAGAGCCTCGTCAATCTCACACGAGCTTTTTGAACTCAATATACCCTTAAAATCTGCCCTATTTATCAGATTCATATATGTTACACTTCGGCATCGATCTACTACGTACTTAAGATATTGGCAATCGTCAACAAAAGTGTAACACACAAAAGTAAGCAATATTATTGTATAAACCGAATAAAGAAAACCTGAAATTCCTTCTAACCATCCCTCTGGAACACCATCTATTCTATTTCCAATCTCAACCCATCAAGCATAAATACGCAATCTAAACTGTATAAACAAAACCCAAAATCCAGAGTCCCCACTAACTGTCTATCCAGAACGCCATCTATCCTACACTCTCTACACACCAATAATGAGTGTATTAAACCAGACTAGACCAGACCAGTGTTCCCTCTCCAAACACTCACAAGTAGCTACAAACTCGGCGCAGACATTCGCGGGGTAGAAAGTGGCATCTGTCCTCGTATCCATGTCCACCTCGCGATATCCACGGAGATACCTATCCGTCCTACACCCGGCGATGGGCTCCCAGTTGTAGTTATACGATTGCCCGAGGTGCGTGTCGAAGCTTTGGAATGCGGGACGGGAGTATTGGGGGACTGGGATGAGGTGACGAGGGTTGTTGGTGCTATTGTTGTACATGTTGTGAGTGGCTTGCGCGGAGTCGCGTTGCTTGCTTGTATAATTGTCTGCGAGATTGGGATTGTGCGATGTGCGGTGTTTCCAGAATTACTTTAAGAACGGACCGATGGGTAGGGCCTTTATGGAGTCGGAAGTGGCGCCGGAGACAAGGCAGACGAAGCAGTAGAAGAGGGTTTTGGGGCTGGAAATTTTAGCTTTTTCCTTCTCGGGGCAGCGGTAGGTGTAGAGGAGTAGCTCTTTGGTGAGCTGGGCTAGTGCGGATTTTATAGAGTCGCGAACTTGGTTGTAGGCCTGGTTGATGTTTATGTTACGACAAGTGAGGTTTTCTACAAAGGAATCGATGGATTCGTCGTTTTCGCTCTCGAGTTCTGGACATCTAACTGTAAGGGGGAATAATTAGCATTGTTCTTCTTTTGCAAGATAGAATAATAAGAGGATACCTTTCCGCAGCCCCGTCTGCATAACAAGTTCGAAGAGCAGCTCTCTAGTTGATTTTGTTGGAACTAGGTCCTTCGTTGTTGGATATTCTGAATCAATATGCAGTTGCTGGTGTTGTGCCTTTAGCCGGAGTTGGCGTTCAAGCTCGGCAGCATTGTCATAGAGCATTGTAGCTAGATCAGATATATTCCAATCCTTCGCCTCTTCCAGCATGAATGCGAGGGTCTAGTGGAAAGATTTTCCTTTAGAAAATTCCATCAAGCAAGCGAAAACAGGCTTCGCAACCTGCGATACCTCAAAAATAGCTCTGGATAGGAAGCGGTGTTTAATAACTATGAATGTTCGAACAACTCAGTTAGCATCATTTCAACATCTACTAATATACACAGTACACGACACTCAAGAAACATGATCAACTCACCACCCATCGCCTCCCCAGCTGCAAAATCAATTCTCTCATATGCATTAAAGTAGTGCTTCACCTCGACCACGAGTGTGTTGATATTATTCACCAGCTTGCTGATGCGCTGCCACGCTACATGCACAGGATTAACCTCACCGTCTATAAGAATCTCCACCTTCGTGCTGTCGGAGGCCGGCTTTGGTTTGAACTCCAGAGTGAAGACTAAGGGGTTCCAATTGCTCATCATGAGCAGATTGGGTGGTGTAGTCATGTTGGAAGAGGTAGATTGGAATTTCAAAGAAGATGAAGACGAGCGTGAAGATAAAAATGAAAGGTAAGGGGCGAGGACGATGCCGAATGAAGATGAAGAAAAATACAGCAGGAAAAGAAGACCTTTTTCTATCCATTGCGATGCCAATTACCTTTGTGCTGTGCTCAACAGTTTGCAAGAGCATATTTAGTTTTAGGAGCGCATAGACAAAAAAGACAAGACAAGACGAGGCCACCAACACAAGCAAACAAACGACGATAACCAAGCGAAACACATACTAACAAACGGAAGAAAAGGCGTCTGGTTTGGTTTGGTTTGGTTTTGATCTTTGACATGGCGGTTCGATGATTGATACAGGATCCCAGCGTTGTTGAATGGCGTATAGTGACAAACTGCAAACATGGCATTCGAGGTCTTCGATATGGTGTTTTGGTCGGTGATTCAGGATCGCGGCGAGGAGGTTATGGCTTGAACATGTCGAATAGAGAGGGGTTCTGCAGAAAAAGTATTTTGTGCAGAGTGGGCGTTGTTCGCTGCTGTTCAGTGGCCTGGGGACCGTGCCATTGTCAGTCCCACTATGCGTAGGAGAATAGCAGGACTAAAGAACGTATGACGTTGTGACTCTCAGCCTTGGGGTGTATGGAGCGAAGTCATGTCTTGGACTGAAAATTCAGCCTCAGAATGGCTGTAGTAGGAACGAGTGAGCACAGCGCTATGCCATTGTGTGGTTGGGGTCAGGTAAAGCCACGAATACAGAGCGCTTGCCAAAACTGCAAAGCCCGAAAGAGACGGTCCGTATATTTGGGAAAGTGACAAAGACTGCCCGTGCAGGGGACACAGTGGGCTAGGGAATTGCGAGATGGCGGTGGAGCTGAGACTGGCATTGACGTTGATGTTGACTTTGGTGCACGTACGGAGTAGGCTGTTTGTTGTGTTACCTCCTGCCGTGTCTTCAGCTGCACTTGCCTGGTCTTGTGTGGTCCTGCCTCGCCTGGTGGTGTTTTGTGCTCCGTCCACCTGCACGTGCACTGCGCTTGTTCCAACACCAACACCAACACCAAAGACCAAAACCTCCCGCCTGCACCAAGACAAGTCACTGTCACTGTTACTGTTGCTGTTACAGCATCTCTCTCGCCACTCACCTGACCTGGTTTGGTGGCTTATTCCTATATCTGCCTTGGGAACGTGCTCACTCGCTGTGTTTGTTGGGCATGGTGTGTGGGCTGGCATTTATCTACCTCGTTCTTCGCACTCACAAACTCGGTCCCCATTTACACTACAACTCCCACTCTAGCTTCACCACAACCAGTCAACTACCCGACTCACTTCAGTTCCTATCTCTTCTTCTCCCCGTCATGACACCACCTCCACCAAAATACCCCTTGACGCCCGAACCCATTCCTCCAAAGCATCCACGAACCATAAAAAAGATCAAGACTATCGCCTCCTCAAAAGCGCAGATTTCTCACAAGGTAAGAACACGAATGATGGTGTCCAGATGCAGCCAACATGCATTGTGCTTACATCTACACCAGATCATGTCCAAGACAAAGACACGGAGACCAACACCCTCCCAGATCAAGACCAAATCCAAGACCAAGACGCAGAGCAGGACAAGTCCAAGTTCGAGTCACACGACTTGAAGGTCTGTTGCCGTCTATTCTTCGGCGAAGTGTTGGATCGCAGGATACTTACAGACATGTCGCTCGATAACTTCAACCAAATCTGCAACACCACCCCCAACCTCGAGCAGTACGGCAACTTCACCTATGACGACTACATCAAGTGGCGCAATGAGAGTGCTAACTGGGATCTACTCTATGAACTCGCTGAGTATATCAACAAACAACCAGACTTGACCGATGAGTTATTGCGTGATGCTCTTACCAAAACACTGAAGAGTGAACCGCAGGAGTCTGATCGCCTGTTTGATGTCTTTGGAGACGATCTGCGACTTTGCATCGGGCGGGGGAAGCAGTTTGAGTATCGTGTCCTTCTCATGTCCGAAGAAGACTATTTTGAATCGTCAAGCAAAGAATCCTCCAGATGGATTGCGCCGTACATCGCAGAATTCAACCATTTCTCTGCGCGGCCCTACTTAGCCCTTTCTGATGAGCCTTCTGCGGAACCAGACTTTGTTGGAATTGAGCTCGGGACCTTGGAATACTCTGCCAATCCAGAAAACAACGAGTCGTGGGAACCAAGCCAGATCCGATTCGCGCTGGGTCGACTTGGCGGCTCTGGTGATGGGAAGCTGGATGGAGTCTATCTGATCGATCCTGAGAGCCTCAAGAAGGCTGAGCTAGGGACAAACGCCTGGAACAGGAAGCCGGATGCAGTTGAGCCTAAGCCGATGATGCACCATGGCAGCAGCGACACGACAGACCCGGACAGCCAAAACAAGCACACCATGACCAAGAATCATCACATTGTCCTCGAGGACCTGGGCTTGATACAAACACCATGTGCCCGCCTCGCCACCAGCATCGACGCTCTCACCAAGGGTTCCAACATCTCCCTCACGCCTAGCAGCCATGTCCCTACTATGATTGCATACGTGGCATACTACGATGACGACGAACATATCATGAAGAGCCTCACTTCCTTGGTGAATTCCGACTCCGAAGATTCCAACCCCCAAGATCCCAACCCGGAGGAGAACAATAATCCACCAGAGCGTGCTAGCCCCTCCTCGTTCGCATGATCATGATTGCATGAGGTACACAGCAGCAGGATTAGATCAGGGTTTTTTTCGATACTAGATAGACCGGACCGGACTTGGGGTGCATTATTATGCACTGCAGTTCATGTATGTATAGAGGTTGTTTTCCTTACACATCATTCCAGACCAGTTGCCTAACCTTTTATTCTCTCTTTTTATGCATTTTCTTTTTAGGGTTACTAGATATGTTAGGGGTGTTTAGTGTCGTCGCCTCTGAACTGCATGTGTATTGCATGCGGTTGGCGCTAGTGATCTTGGACACTCTACTTGGACGCTTCCTTTCCCCCTTCCTTCCCCCCTTGCTTCCTCCTGTTTACCTTGTGGGTTCTAGGTTGGAATTGTCAGTGGTAGATCAGATACGGTCGCCGTGCGAATACCAACACCGTGTATCGGAGCTATAAGTAGATTGGTTATTGATTTGTATCTAGAGCTCATCGGTTGCAGATAAGGAGAGCTTTTTAGTTTTTGTCTTCCGCGATCGAGTGTTTGTAATCTTGTGTGGTCGAATTGAGTCAGGTCAATTGGAATTGTATGCGGCAGATCCTATTGTAAAATTCGCTTAATGCGCGAATGTACGAATAACACCGCGTATATACGATTATGGGAGCTGCAACTAAGTGAAATGAGCATGATTTGTATCTCATACATCTTGGTTGGTATTTGTACGTTGAATCGAAAGCGCTTCGCTAGACACGCCTATCCAAGAGGAAGCGATGGATCGGGCCCAATTAACTATACCACCTGGCTACATCCGTGCCTTGTGTGTCCATATTTAGTTCTATCAACTATTCGTCCTTCTTGAACATAGGCTCCTCGCTCTATGTTTCCCCTAGCTCCGAGAGCCCAATCTGGCTAACTATGTTGCGTGACATGTTAACTGCTGTAAGCATGCCTGTATGGTAGGTAGTAGCAGGGGTCCCCTATAATCATTATCCGTAGCTTCCCCGGATGCCCTTTGCTCTTAAGGGGGTCATCCGTATTCGTAACACATATACCTAATGTTGTCACAGCCTTCTAGTGCGCTACATTAACAGTCGTTCTCGCTTCATCGCCAGCGACGTTAAGAGCCCGCCCGCTGATCCTGCAATGTTCATAGAGTACGCTTTGACAAGTTGTGTTGCAACAGCTTCTTGTACAAGGCGACGTTCTGCAGGGGGGAGACTTTCGAACAATCCTGTTCTGACTCCGTTTATGGTGGCCTGGATAAACTCGCGATCTGCGTTGGGAAGAATAACGGCAATATCAGTTGTGGCGTAATTCAAGAACACTGATGTCGCGATCCCTACTGATAGAGCAAGCCCAGCCATTTGGGCGCATGTCAGGAATGCCGTGACCTGGGAGACCACAGCATGTGATGCTTTTGCCCTTGACTGACCAACAGTGTAGCCAAGTTGAGCCACTGGCCCGATCCCGAACCCTTGAAGGACAGTGTATCCACAGATTATCCCACGAGAGGTAGCAGAGTTGGTAGTTGAGAGTAAAGCATTCGCAATCAGCGTTAGGATACTAGCCCCAGCAAACCAAAGCATATAGATTGGGTATTGTGCGAACAGTGGTCTACCAATACCCCAATACCTGCGCTCACAACAATACTTGCGATAAACGGCACAGTGTAGACTCCTGACCTGAGGGAGGAGTCGCCGAAGGTGAATTGGAAGAAAAGCGGCAGCGAGTAGATCGCGACAACAACGTTGGCGATGGCCATGGCCGTCTAGAAGAATAGGATAACCATTTCCCAGCTGCAAACAAGTTGTAGAGGAAAGATCCGGTTAGAAGTAAACAAGCTGAAGCCTTGCTGTAAGCCTTGGGCTATCCCAGTCGTAGTCAGCGCCACCAGACCCGAGGACTATGATGACAGAGACCACACCACCTAGGAACAAAGCTGCACCTAGGTAATCAATTTTTCCCATCCGGCTGATGATGGACAGGGAATCCTTCCGGCGTGTTGATGGGACTAGGCCAATGCATATCGGAACTAAAAACGCAGCGATGCAGAGGTTGATATAGAAAGTCCATCTCCAAGTTGCTGGAGAGTCTGCAAAGGTGCCTCTGATAATGGGCCCCAGTACAGTCCCAAGACTCCAAGACATGGCGACATAGTTCAGGTACTGGGTACGTTCAAAGGGGGTTGTCATGCCAGTGATGATGTTGATTGTTCCGACGTAAATGCCCGAACCACCAAAGCCGGCGATGGCGCGGCCTATAATGACGGCCTCCATGGACTGCGCCGAGCCAGACACGGCTGAGCCAACTTCGAATATGAACATGGCAACAAGGTACAACACTTTGCTGCTGAATTGCTCATTCAGTTTTCCCCTTTTGTATGGATTAGAATCTTCATTCATCAACGACGTTATTCGGCCATCGCGTACCACAAAGGATTTGCACCAAGCTCTCCCATAGGATATGACACCGAAAGCCATGTAATCATCTCCGGTTGGCCAAATGTGTCGATTATACTGGGTCGTACATTTGCCATGACCGTGTTGTCGAGAGCGTAGAGGATGGTTGGCGACAGGACAGCCAAATTTACAAGAAACCATGGTAGGCCCATCAATTTGCGCTCAACGATGGCATCTTGGCCACCATCAGGGCCATTGTTGATCTGTTGTGGCGCCTCATTCTTGATATTACTCTCATCCTGAGACTGATGGTCAGGCGCTTCTTTGGTTGGCGATACTTTCGACAGCGACGGGGATGACTCCATTTTGGAATTTACATGTACCTACTGGACTGGTGCGAGTTTGTCATGGGCCCATGGATGTAGACAGGAAGCAGGATATATTGAGCGTCGCGGCTGACGACTTGGTCCAACACTTATTACTTTACACCCTGACCGCAATCAGAATGATACAGAGTTTTTGTAAACTACACTCATGCTCCAAGTTACCAGTATACCTATAACGTACCGCAGCGGTACGGTATACGAGCTGCCCTCCACAACTCGCCTTTCGTCATATTTTTGCTGCAGGGGTGTGCAGCCCCGTCCTGAATGAGTCGAAAATGATGCACGTAAGAGGCGTCATATGCTATATCATGAATCTTGTCGTTGCCTTGTTCTATCTGCACCAGACTGCTATAGTACCACATACTCCTGTGTCCTTCTCGGCGTTAAGAGGGTGCCGGGCCAAGCGTTGGGTATCGTCGTGGCAGCATGCATAATGCATACATCAACGAGCACCCACTAAAAAACCCCTCAACCGACGCAGGTCATTAATCAATCAAGCAATCGCAGCAACGTAGGGGCCTAAGAAGTATTTCAGAGAGGCAAGTCCGAATCTGTAAGACCGCATTCATACAGACCGCAGAAGCCAAGGAACTAATGTACTCGTGCAAATCGCTAGCAAAAGTGAGTATTGTAATGCCGCAAGTCGGGAACTACCCCTGCTCTTTCTTGAACCTTGCTGATTTCTGGGAGTACGATGTCAGCAGGCCCACGAACAGTTAGAGAGTCGATGGACGATGGACGATGGACGATGTGCCATCGGTACCCATCCGGCGCTGAGGCTTCATGGTTGTCAGAATCTGGCGGGAAGAAAATAAAATAAAGAATTCAAATGCCAAATTGTCAAACTGAATTATGGCAACAGGAGGAGCATAGAGCTTTTTTTGGGTATGGTTTTGGAGAAGTCAAACTACAAACCCAGCTCCTTGATGAGGATGTCGGCCGCCTTCTCCCCAACGACAACCGCAGTGTTCATTGTGTTGGCAGCAACATTTTTGGGTGCAATGCTCAGATCTGCAATCTTGAGTCCCTCAACTCCGTATACATTCAGGTGCCGGTCGACAACGGCACCCTTCTCCTCAGGCGTTCCCATGGCACAAGTTCCAAGAGAATGCCAAGTCGTTCCCACATTCCTCCGCACCCAATCTTTGATGGCCATGTCATCCTCTGCTGTGTATTCAATGTTGGAAATATCTCCCGACGGAACATCATCCAGCTTGACCAGTGCAGCACTAGAGTTGGGCGCAAAGCTGGGATGAAAGCCCTCCACCTCGCCACGGTACGTCTTCATGCGGCGAAAGATCTCCCGCTGTGTCTTGTAGGCCCACACGTGCTTTAGGATATCCACGTCTTGGGTGTCAGAGAAGAAACCAGTCGTGAAGTCCAGCTTGTCATCAATCTCAGGGCCGGTGATGTGGATTGATCCGCGAGACAAGGGGTATCCGGTAAACACCGACGAAGTAAGATACTGTCCAGCGGGCACAAGCGTTGGGTCGGCGGGGAAGCTGCTACATGTCAATGCGCCAAAAATTTCAAGAGACGGCAAAGTGTACATACAAACTAACAAGTGCCGATAGCAGCAGTGGCTTGTTGGGGTGGTTTCTATACTCTTGGTCCCAAGTTTGCTGGAATGCTGAGTCAAGCGCAGCAACGTCTGAGTCGGTGGGTCGAAGCTTCAATCCAACATCCTGAGCATTCCAACCAAGAATAGAGGCATTTTGCTGAACCTGCTCAGTGGCGTTGAGACGGCCAGAAATCAGAGCGTCGAGAGTCTCATTTTCATGCAGGCTGGTATAATAGGGATATGTCATCAAGTGATGGTCCTGGTAGTTTCCACCAACGCCAGGCAGATCGGCGACCACGTCGACTCCCGCCTTTTTCAGGATGCTGGAGCCGCCAATGCCTGACCTCTCCAAGACCGCTGGTGATCCCAGTGCTCCACAGGCCAAAACAACCATTTTCCTCGCTTTGACAAGACGAAGGGTATCGTCAGGCTGGCCCTTTGGCTTGTACTCGACACCACGGGCTTTCTTCCCTTCGAAAATGACACGTTTCACCTGCGAGTCGACAAATACATGCAGGTTGGGATGCTTTCCATCTTGAATCTTGGGGTGGAGGTATTGATATGCAGTGTCTTGTCGGAGGCCGTCCGTTCCGATATAGTGCAATGCATGTTGAACACCGTTGTTGAAGTCAAGACCGGACAGGTCTTCAATTTCAGGATATCCAATTTGACCAGCAGCGTCAATGAAATCTTGGGCCGGCCGACTCGCGCGATAGGTACCCTCGGAAACGACAATAGGGCCATCATAGCCGTGCACCGACTTGGAGCCGGGGCCGAGGTAGGTCTCAAGCTGAAATATATCAGTAATGCCTCCAAGCAAAGTCTATAGCAATAGTGACAATAGCTCATACCTTCTTCATATATGGCACGAGCTCATCCGCAGACCAGCCCGGTACACCCCACGAATCGAAATCGTCGCGTTGAGCCCTTGAATACATCATCAAGTTAATCGATGATCCGCCTCCGAGGACTCCGCCAGACGGAATGACAAGCTCCCTGTCACCGAGCTGCTCCTCCTTGTTTCCCTGATAGAATAAAGTGGCATTGCTCGATGGCAAAAGCCCAGCCATGAACAGAGCTGGATGCACAATGGTGGGCACATCAAGGTTGTTTGGGCCCTGTTCAATGACGAGAATGGATAGCTCGGGGTCTGCCTCTGCCAGCCGCCCTGCGATAACGCAAGCAGCTGTGCCGCCTATGAGGTGTGGTGTGGTGAGCACGCATGATCAGAAGCTGTGGCCGGGCGACACTCACCTCCGGCAATAATCACGTCAACCTCTTGCAGCCCATCAGGAATATTGTGAGATAGGGCCATTGTGCTCTCGATTAAGAGAAAGATTGATATCAGCCAAGTGAGTCTGTGGAGAAAACTGGCTGAAAGGTTGTGCTTACAGCATGCTTGGCTATGGTGTTTGGTCATGATTATACTTATACAGGAAAACGTTTGCGACATCAAATCAGTCGATCATGTGACAGAAGCCGTTGAAGCCGATAGAAAAGTCACAAGTCGGACAGATTGAGTGTTGCAGTCGCACAGCAGCGGGGCTCAAGCCTCAAGGACGTGTTTGGGTATAGGAAGCAACAAGGCGCTGGCAGCATGTACTGTATGCGCCTGGGATAAATACATACCTAGGGCCATACACCGGGAGTGCTGAGGCTATGATACATGGATTCATACTCGTTTTGATCCCGTAACCTTGTCATTAGTAGTAATTATGACTTCATGCAGCCACCTCGCAAGATGCGATTCCGCACAAGGGGTCGCATCGTCTACCGATATGAAGTCTCCATCCTTGAACAATATTATCATGACGCACATGAGTGGGCCGGACATATGTTGTTAGCACTCGCTCCAACTCTTTTTCATGTACACCACATCGTCATAACAGAAAACACAATTTAGCCTAGGTTCCAGTTGTACGGGCCGGCCGAAGGCTTGCCGGCTAGGTCGTATGTGTACCAAGCTGCACAGGTCCTTCACCATTGAAGAAGGTGAATATTTGTTAGCGAAGTGACACTAAATAACACTTGGAGGAAGGATGAGTACCAACACTTTGGGCAAAATTTGCAGCCAATCGACCTGTCTAGGCAGTTTGACCTAAGGCAAACAAGCAACCAATATTATGCAAGAATGACAGGCCACATACTGGCTAATGAAGAAAAAAAATAGGAAGGCCATGCATGCAAGGCTGTGGCACGGTGTTTGGATGACGAGTACGGCACGGCACAGCGCGCATGTAACTTCACAGCGAAGCAAAATCTACAGCCTCGCTTTGCACCCATTGACAGGGCGACCCAAGGTGTTCAATATGAAATCTATTGACCTAGTTTCTAGGGCGTACCCTATATGCCACTGCGAACTTGCCTGTTATGGTTACACCAAACAGGTTCCTCTCATACCACAGGAGGAGGAGTCTACCAAGGGACTTGGACGAATGGGAGATTGAGTGGCTTAGCAAGATCTTCTATGACCCGGAGGACTATAACCTAGACACGTGAATGGGTCACGTGATGCTTGGATCGTCGTCACGAATCTAACGAATCCTTAGGAGCAGCCCAAATATATAAGCCTGTAGATAGTCTTAGTTAGGTCTTTATCGTTAATCCACGATATAGCCCTCCTGCATCTTGTTCTATTGAAGCTTACTGCGTGAAGCTCCTCGTAGCACTAACTACTGGTACCTGATTGACGTTCACCTATCAGTGACTGAACTACCCCTTCCTATTCCCCTCATTACTCTCCAAAACCCCCTTCGAGGCCACCCCCAAGCGATCCCGTCACATAAGTAGAGTATTCCTAAATCTAGAAGGAGAGTATAATAGAGGCGTATTAGAAATAGATTAGTAACTATATATTATTAAAATACTATAAGCTATATAATAGCTAATAGGGCCTTAAAAGACGTTTGTAACGTAAGTTAGCCTACTTATCCTCTAAGACGTACTTTACACCTAATTAAACAAAGTGGATCCTAGAGCTTGGACCAGATAGGTAGAAGAAGGAAAAACTAGCTATGTTCGTCTAGGACCTTTCTGCTATTCTCTATGCTCTTTGGGTCGACGATAGCAAGCCGGCTCAAAACAAACTTGAAGAATTGCGTTCCTCAACAGCTCTCGATATGCTTCTTCGTTCTTAGTAGCCAACGCTGCAAAACTGGGGGCAATATCTAGCATGTTCTTCGCGTTTTCTCATATCTGGCCACTCCACGATCACTGCCCCGAACAACAAATTTCTTAGCAATATAGTCCGTAGTTCTAGTGAAATATGATTCAATTACTTCCCAATAAGGCGGTACAATACAACGCCCAAAGGTCTTATAGGCTTCGTGGACGATAGCCAAAACCTTACATACCAGAAATCCTCCTTATGCATCTTCTGGTTTTCCGTACTAAGTGCATTTCTAGGAAGCCATTTGCAATCCTTGGGGAGACCGTCTTCGTGAGCGAAATCATAGGCACATAATCCATCAAAATAGACTTGAATGACGCAGTTCCATTCATTCCGACCGAGCACTGTGATTTCGATGTTTTTGGAGGAATCATCATCCGAATCGTTCTCGCAGCCCTGTCCTTGAAATTCCTCAACAACTGAGTTATTTATCCGCGTCTTCATGGGCTCCTCAGACGCGGGCAAAGCATGTTTCAAACTAGTGAAGTTATTCATATTGACAAAATGATGGTTATTAAGGGGGACAAGCTGCAGATATTTCTATCGTTGGGGCGGCACAGGAGCACCGATCCTAAATTTGGGGCTCGATATCCGTAGCGCGGATTCAAATATAGGAAAATATTTTTGGGAAACGAAATTAATATACTGATTTTGGGTTCCCTAATCACTTCTAAGGCGATACTCTACTCTGTCATCTACCTATTAGTCCTATCTTAAGCGCGCCTCTCCAATGCTAAGTAGACTGGAGAGGGGGCGATAGGGTGATAAGCATTCGAGCCGCAACAAGGCGGCAATTGTCGTTATTATTTCGAGGAGTTCGGAGGAAGAGAGCGTTAATTGGCGTTTCTGCATTTGTTCCGCTTACGAGGGTGACCTCGCCACGTACGGGCTTCATTAGATTTGAGAAGGAAATATATGCATTTATCGAAAGTGGAATTCAAGATCACCACACTGATCTATTAAGCTTAGGGCATTATATGTCCTAACGTCAGGATTTGTTGCTTTTGGCTGCTTGCTCCCCCCTGATTTCCACGTTCATCGTGCAAGGCTTCACAGTTGAATCACAGTGCCTCGTACTAATGTTAATTCATCATGTGCCATTATCGACATAACCAAATTGACGATGCTAGTTTGGTAGACACAATATGGAACCTATTGTCTTAATCAAGTGCAGCAATATTTCTAAATTGTAGATGAAATACAGTACAGTACAAACAGTCCAGACTTGAATCTGAAGCGTTTATCTTCAAACCCTCTGCAACCTCTCACCACTCTAACCTACGGCTTCATTGTTTACACTCCAGGTTTCTATGGTAAATATGTTTATTTGTACGATAGCGCACAGAAGCGGCGTCAGACTCGACTCACCGTTCCTTCCAGTCAAGCTGCTTTCGGCCACTGCTGCTTACGCAACGCTTGTGATATCACTATTGTGGCTGGAACGGGGAATAGATTTGCGGAAAGTTACTGTACGTCCCCGTAGAGTTCGAGAGAAATGAGCGGGAGATCTCATCACTGGTTTCGGGTAGATTCTGCCCTAAGGGACATTAACATCGGATAAGCCACAAAAGAGGAATGTCTTACTAGAGTTTCTAAGCTCGGAGGGGACCAAGGTCGGCCGTTGCTATCTATTGATGCGAATCCACGAAATCGGCTATTGCGACACGCCAGAAAATATATATCTGTATCGTACTCTAAGCATAATTTGGTTAATTGGTCAAGAGTTTCTAACAGCTTTCCAAAGTTGTGGTTTGCAGCTCGCCTCGTTTTTGCCTTATCCACATGCAGTTGGGATGACATGTTGGACATGTAGAGCGCTCTGCAGCTTAGATTTACCTGGCCTATTTAATAACAAACGATGCAATGAAGTGTGAGTCTCAATTAGTATCCTATTCCTAGGTTACAGTATCAATAGGACAGAAGCCGTGATGCCTACTTGCTTTTTGAGCAATCTGTTTTCGATTTTCGTGATTTAGGAGCCCGTCTTTGCGAGGCGGGTTCGTATTAAGGTATGTCAACCGTAGCCGCCTTCCTAACGACAAGATAGCTCCGCAAGAGACGCCGCTGATGTAAGGGCCATGCTTTTACAGGGGCTCGGGTAGAGGCGGCAAGCTGGATTTAATGGGAAGTTCACTGTGGGCGTTGCGTCGGCTGCCAAGCAGCGTCGGTGGGGGTCAGTGCATAAGTATCTGCGGTTGCCAGCTTACACATAATATCAATAGATTGATCAACAAACACATGAAACATAGCATAACCCGAACTTCTTGTCTTCTTACTCCAGAACTCAGCTGCCGCTGTGAAGTACTCGGCAAACATGTCTCACGAATCGGAGAGAAGACTATCGACAGGCGGCCTACCACCAATCAAAGTTCGTGAGCAATATGTCGTCGAGGAAGTCCTAAGCCATGACAGTACACCCTGCTATACCGCCTGGGCGCGCAAAGAGATTGTTCAAGTTCCCCAGGGATGGTCGGCCTCAGAATTTGACATCCCAAATGAACGCCCCCAATGGTCTCTCCAAATCTACGATACAACGCCCCAAGCTGCCGATCCGGACCACCTCAAGACCTTGGCTGAGAGATTCTACAAGGAGACGCGAGAAGAGCGTAGAGCAGGTGGCCGCGACGAGCCTGATCGCATCGACGTCTGGGGCATGCCTTTTGCTGCTGACGCATCTGAGGAGGAGAGAATCACTAAGTGTAAGGCCCATATCGTGGCCGAGATCGCCGCTAGAGAGACTTCTAGGAATAACGACTTTCACGTCCCAGAACTCCTTAGCCATGACGAATGGAAGCGAGCTATTCTTATTATCAATCAACCCGAAGAATCTTGGAATGAAGATGAAGGTGGATTCCTCGTTGTGTATTGGGATACTCACCCTGAATTTCTGGAAATGCTAGCGGAAGAGTATGGCGAGGATTATCAACAACCAGAAACGAGCGCTGTCCGCTATACTCGTGATGAGTTGGGCAAGCTGTTGGGCGAGTTGAGGAGTTTCTTCTAGCCGTTTTGCTCTGGTAGGTAGTCATCTCAGATGATCCTCCAAATACGGCTATCACTTCAGGGGAAGAACATGCTAGATTGTATAGAATAAATTCCCAATATATACTCTACAGGACGGGGAGTCGGCGTTGAGAGTGGCTAGAGGTTAGTTGATGTCTTTTTCTGTATACAGTGTCATACAGGTTAAAGTACAAGGCACACTGCATTATTTGCAAATTGGCGACTGTGCCACGAATGCTCCCTCGCGCTGACAGATGATTCGTAGGCCCAATCGTGGAAATGAAGTGGTCGGAGACAATATCCCACCGGATACAACAAATGGTTGATATGTATAGTGATTCTCCTGCAGTCATAGGTGGTTCCCGGACCACACTATCGTACCGAAAGTTGGACGATCAGGTCAACATCGAGGCAAAACATCTGCTGCATTTAGGAATCAAGCCAGCAGCACGCATCGCAGTATTGCAGGAGCCCGGCCTCGACTGGGTGATTCCATTCCTCTCGATTCTGAAACTCGGCGCCGTATACGTACCATTGGATCTGAGGTCTCCTACTTCGTGTCTGACTGGGGTGGTGAAAGATTCCCAGGCTACCTTCCTGCTAGCCCATGCCGCGACCTTCAAACATGCGGCATCGCTGACTGGGCATGATGCAAGGGTGGTCAACGTTTCATCTTTGCGAAAGAATATCCAACCCATACCAAACATTACCGTCATTCCCAGGGCCGCCTCGCCACGTCTACTCCTCTACACTAGCGGCACGACAGGAGCACCAAAGGGTGCACTGTTGCGACATTCGGGCGGGGTCTCCCAGCTGGAGTATTCAACAAAGACATTCGGTCTCGGCCCTGGTTCCCGGGTCTTGCAGCAAACAGCGCTGACCTTCGATCTCTCTATCCGGGAAGTCTTCCTCGCGCTTGCGACTGGTGGTTGTCTGGCAGTAGCGTCGAACGTACAGAGGAGCGACCCCATGGCCCTTGTTCGGCTGATTGTTTCACAGATGATCACTTTTACGTTGGCAACGCCCTCGGAGTATTTGCGGTGGCTTCAAAACGACACCGAGGGTTCGTTGAGACAGAGCCCTTGGACGACTGCGACTGCGGCCGGGGAGGTTTTCCGGCACACATTAATCCAGGCACTCAGAGATTTAGGAAAACCTGAATTCCGTGTTTTCAATGCTTACGGGCCTTGCGAGGCAACTCTCTCTTCTAATATCACTTCCGTCGATTACTTGGAAAATAACGGGAAGGTGGGTATAGGGCATGCGATCCCAAACATGGCAACTGACATCGTCGATTCAGACCTCCACGGCTTCCAGGAGAGATCATTCTTGCAGGCATAGGCATCGCAGAAGGTTATGTAAAAAACGAAGAACAGACCCGGCTTCGCTTTCTCCCAGATACCTCTGCATCTCCCGCCTTCCTTACCAGAGGATGGAAGACAATGTACTGTATCGGTGATCGTGGGTGCATGGACAAAGGCGGAAGCGTGGTAGCCTTGGGCCGTATCTCTGGAGACACTCAAGTCAAGATTCCCGGACAGCGCGTAGAACTGGAAGATGTGGAGAAGAACGTGGCCATAGAATCGCGAGGAAATCTGGCAGATTCGGTTGTCTCGGTCCGTGGGGTCTCTGGTGCTGAATTCCCTGTTGCTCACGTTCGCTTTGCCAAAGGAAAGCGGCCGGTGGACGAAAAGGCCTATTTCCGAGACCTGATCGCCAATCCTCCCATACCACAACAAATGTGACCATCATTGATTGTACCTCTAGAGGCACTACCATTGACCAGACACTTCAAGTTGGATCGCAGAGCTATCAGTCGTTTGCCGCTACCGGATGTGTCCCAACAAGAAGAAGAAGAAGAAGAAGAAGAAGAAGAAGAAGAAGACAGTGCGATGAACGACACAGCGCAGATTATGAGAAGAGCGCGGGAAAGGGTGCTCCCGAAGGAGGCTGTTCAACACAATGTCCTTGGTGAGACGTCGGACTTTTTCCACGTAGGAGGGAACTCGATGCAGCTTGTTCGGCTCCAGCGGGAGATAAAATCGACGATTGGCGCCGTGTTCCCCTTGCCAAAACTCTTTCGATATAGCACACTGTGGGAGACGGTGGAGATGATTCAAGCTCGTCCGGAACAACAACATGTGCACAAGAAGATGGGGATAGATTGGGATGCTGAAACTATGCTTAAGCTACCAATTTCGAAGAGCCACGCTCATCCGCGAACCGTACTGACCCCTCACCTGGTTGCTCTCACAGGCTCCACCGGCTTTCTTGGCCGTATGATCCTTGGACAACTGGTATCGGACCTTTCCATTACCCACATTCATTGCATTGGTGTCCGTGGTGGCAATTCCAGGAAACTTCCGGCACAATTTATGTCACCAAAGGTGACGGTCCGTTACGGCGATCTTACACTTCCCTATCTAGGACTGGCGGATGAGGAGGCGGATGAAGTGTTTCAAAGCATTGATGCCATCATCCACAATGCAGCCGACGTTTCCTTCATGAAATCCTTCCACTCCCTTAAGCCGATCAATCTTGACACGACGAAGGAAGTCGTGCGACTTGCTAACTCTTCACAGACGCCAATCCATTACATTTCAACAGCGGGCGTCGCTCATTTGAGTCGTCTTCCCGAATTCCCTGAGAAATCGGCTGCAGCCTACCTCCCGTCCGTGGATGGCTCCGATGGCTACACGGCAAGCAAATGGGCCAGTGAGCGGTTTCTTGAAAATGCCAGTGAAGCGTTGAGCCTACCAGTATGGATCCATCGACCATCTAGCATCATGGGAGAGGATCCGGCGCCGACGGATATGATGGCCAATATGCTCAAATTCTCCATGCAGATGCGGGCTGTTCTTTTGTTGGGAAATGGGGAAGAGAAAGTGGGATTGCAAGGTGGTTTCTTAGACCCCATTGATGTGGAGAAGGTGGCAAGTGGGATTTTGGCATCTCTTGCTACTGTCAGTTTGGAAACTAGCGGGTCTTTGATTCAACATGTTCACAATGCTGGAGAAATGGTGATTCTGATGGATAGCATGGGGAAATCAGCTGACGAGCGTAGTGATGGCAATGGTAGTGGCGGACTGGGTTTCGCAATGCTTACACTTCCAGAGTGGACAGCAAAAGCAAGGCAGCAAGGCTTGAATGAGTTAGTTGCGGAGTTCCTGAGCACGGCTCAAGACGGACTGCTAGGTCGGGCGGCCGGGTTGGGCGCCTTTTTGATGTATCCAAGGTTCTTGAAGAGCAAGAAGTAGTGTCATCAAAGCTAGGGTAGTAGTGGATTGGGGTTATAGCTACTGTAGTATTATGTCATCTCATCGGTTGTCTACGTACGAGTAGTGGTCTCCGTCACTTGCTGCATCCGTTTCTTGATGCCCTTTTCTAACGGTAGAGGCAGCTAAGTGATTATCCACGGCACCCTTTTTCGTCCAATGGCTTCAGACAGTATTCCTCGCCCTTTTCTAAATCATATGAACAGCCTACCTCTTCGGCCCGCATCTAGCCCTCTATGCTAGCCTGTTGGGTACTGAGAAGCACACGGGTGCGGTAGGCTTGCCGAATTTCATGCTGTCATGATGTACGACCCTTGTTTCTAATCTTCACATCGACGCGACACTCAATTGCATCAAAACCTGCTTAGTCCGGCGTATCTGCTCATTGAGTTCATTCGACCTCTTCCACATGGCATTGCGCGCCATTTCGTTGAAAAATCCACCGTCCGAGCCCTCCCCAAGCAGGTCCACGTTGCTATGCAATGAATCCCGCGGTGTATCCACTTCTGTTGTTTCTAACACCATTAGGCCACCTTCGGCATGGCTGATGCCAGCCGCAATGACGTCTCGCAGTTGCTCGCACAATTGCGCACTGAGTATCATGACCAATACCATGTGCATCGAGAAAGCTGATATGGGGGGCGCTGACCCAGTTTCGGCCTTCAGGAGTTGGTTGGGAATGTACGACCCGATTCGCAGCGGAGGCAGCGTAACCACCTCATTCTCGGGTGTAGGGAGGCGAGGATTCTGGGCGCAGGATCGCATATGCACAAATATGCTTTCGTAAATATCTGTGAGGCGGTAATAGCAGGAGAGAAAGAGAAGGACGGTCGCTTGATCGATCGGACCCTCACCGATAAGGTAGAGCCGCTTGAGGATTTGGATGAGTGTCTTGGTAAGTGTGAAGGTTTGGTCAATGGCAAACAATTTGCCAGTAGGCAACGTGTCGGGTGACGAGGGGTTCAGTGGTGGTGGAAGGGTGGTGGCATGGTGGAGGAGTTTCACGTTCAAGTCGGCCAGCTCCCGCGCGGCGTCAGCCAAAGTCGATGACTGACTCTGGTCTAAGAGAGAAGGCAATGGCTGCGTATTCCAAAGGTCAGTTTGGTTGGTAGGATCAATGAGGGCATCGTCGAGATTGGGAAATGCCGACAAGTCGAGGGCGGGAAAGTCCATGGCCGTGTCAAGCGATGGCTGGGACCAGGCATGGGATAAAGGAAGCACATCCGAAAGTCCCATGGGCTCCATGGGCTCCATAGGCGCAGTGACAGTGACAGCGGAATCGGCATTTGCGTCGGCGTCATCTTTGGCATCATAGCAGTTGGCTTGTCGCTGTAGCCTGCGCCGCGGGAGGCGGGGACTAAAGACACAACGAGCGCCGAACTTTGTGCATCTCAGGCAACTCTCATCATCATGAGCCTTCAAACAGCGTAACTTCTGAGTATGGCAGCGGTCGCAAGCGTTTCGCGGGCGTGGCTGGGCCAGTAGTTCGAGGGTGTGTGAGCGGACCATGGACGATAGCGGTGGTGGGGTAGGTGTAGGTTAGCTAGAGGTTAGCCAGCTGTTAGCTATCTAGCTGCCTTTTTCTAAGCACTACAAATGTATACTATCTATTAATATCATTGAGGTGTGGTGTTCAGCCCCATGTCAGACGAGTAGAGATCACGTGAGTACACTGCAGGAACGGCATGGCAAGAAGAGATTGAGGAGATGAAGGTCACGAGAACGCATCTGCACAAGAACCGCGTCTTTCGCAGCCAAGAACTAATTTTCGACCGAAAATAATCAGAATGAATGTCATCCGATTATACTCGTCCGTAGCCATTGGGTTTTTGGTTCAGTTTTTTGGTTCAGTTTTCGGTTCGGCGTTATGTACGGCGTGTGTACGGAGACATGTACGCCTGCCCCCATCCCGCCTTGCTTGCTTGCCTACAAAATGAGACTTTCTCTCTCTTGCTATTTTGTTTTGGGTCAAACTTTTCACGACAAGTTGCAACTCTCTCTCTCTCTCAAATCACCTTCTCTTCCCTTAACTTCAACATGAGTGTCGCCGATACCCCCGCTGAGGATCCTCCTCACAGCCAGACCAACCCACCCTCAGATAGTCCAGCCATCGGCGGCAAAGTGAACCCTTCGCATAAAGGATGGCGTTTCTGGACCATCATTGGCGCCCTCTGTATCTCCTGTCTTCTGGCAGCCATTGAAGCGACTGGTTCGTCTTCCTGTCTTCTGTGCTTTTCTGCTATCTCACCAACCATTTCTCCAGTCATTTCTACGGCCCTAAGTTCCATTGTTGCCGACCTCGATATCGGAGACAACTATCCCTGGGTCGTCAATGCTTTCATGCTCATCAGCGCCGCCGTCCAGCCCATCTATGGTCAACTTGCGAACCTCTATGGGCGCCGATGGATCACACTCTCAGCTTTGGGCTTGCTTATTTTTGGGAGCGGCTTGTGCGGCGGCGCTAGTAATGGAGAGATGCTCATTGCTGGTCGGGCCATACAAGGTATTGGTGGGGGTGGTATCAACATGCTCATCGAGCTCATTGTCTGCGATCTGGTCCCTCTACGAGAGCGACCCAAGTTCATGGGCCTCGTCTTCGCCTTGTTCTCCATTGGAACATCTATGGGACCCTTCATTGGTGGCTCGCTTGTCCAGAGTTCATCGTGGAGATGGGTCTTTTACATGAATCTTCCCATCGCTGGGTTTGCATTTGTACTACTCTATCTCTTCTTCAGCGTCA
Source organism: Acrocalymma vagum (assembly GCA_028476805.1). Taxonomy (NCBI): domain Eukaryota; kingdom Fungi; phylum Ascomycota; class Dothideomycetes; order Pleosporales; family Acrocalymmaceae; genus Acrocalymma; species Acrocalymma vagum. The sequence continues at coordinate 27,475 of JAQGEP010000338.1, forward strand.
ACTACAGGAGGACGACTTTCAGGGAGAGCCTGGGTCGCTTTGATTGGGTAGGCAGCTTCCTTGTCGTCACGTCCACAATATCCGTTCTCTTCGCTCTCACCTACGCTGGGTCAAGGTATCCTTGGTCAAGCTGGCGTGTCATTGTTCCTCTCGTTCTGGGTCTGCTTGGTCTCGCTGGCTTCCATTCTTGGGAGGCCTCTTCCTGGGTCACAGATCCATTGCTGCCCCCGCATCTCTTTGGCAATCGGACCTCGGCCATTTCCTACTATGCTACCTTTATGCAAGCTTTTCTCTTCATATGGGTCATCTACTTCTTCCCGGTCTACTTCCAAGCCGTCCTCGGCTCTTCCGCGACCCGATCGGGTGTTCAGTTGCTTCCGACGGTTGCCGCCATGATACCCTTTGCCATCGTTGGGGCTCAATTTGTTGAGAAGACTGGCCAATACAAGCCTGTGCACTTTGTCGGACTAGCACTCACAGCAATCGGCCTTGGCACTTTTTCAGTTCTCGATGAACATTCTTCGACTGGTGAATGGGTTGGACTGCAGATCTTGCACATAGCTGGAGCAGGCAGTGTCACCACGGCTCTGCTACCGGCTATCCAAGCCAGTCTTACTGATAAAGACAATGCTTCATCAACTGCAGCGGCCTCGTACATCCGAAGCTATGGAGCGATCTGGGGCATCACGATACCTGTTGCGGTCTTCAATAATCAATTCAATCGCCACATCGGCCGCATTAGCGATCCCACTGTTCGAAGCCGGCTCTCGGGGGGCGATGCTTACTCGCTCGGGACGAAGGAATTCATGTCGACCCTTTCGCCAACCGTCCGCCCTGAAGTCGTTTCCGTGTATGTGACTGGCCTTCACACTACTTGGATTGTCGCTGCTGCCATCGCTGCTGCAAGTAGCTTGCTCACTCTTTTCGAGAAGGAGGTCGAGCTCAGGGTGGAGTTAGATACTGAGTATGGATTGAAAGCCGAAAAGCCTGAGGAGCTGGATGCAGAATCATAACCTATCCCTTTTTATATAAGTCTACTACTTTTATCTAGTACTCGAGAGCATCTAGGGCAGGGGCGAAGCCCACTAATAAACCATAGCATCTAGGTCCGAAACAGTGGCATCCCAGTCTATTTCTAACGCACGGCCACAAGAGTAGTACAATATTAGAAACAGTAGTACCCGGGGAGTTATTACGCCAAGTAGTAGTAAGGCGGTCTTTTGCCAGTTCTAGATACATACGCCACAGCTAGCCATTCTTCGTAAAGCGCATAATAAAATATATCAGAGAAAGTCACGTAAGCAAGCTAGGTTCCTACGCGGAAATAGGAAGCCTATACTATTCTCTGACACGGAGAAACTTTTTATTAAGTATCTGTAAGCCTTGGACTACATCACATAACCAGTCTCCAGTCATAACTAAACAGTCCAACTACCTTCGAGCTTACAGAACGCGGCATAAGTAGTGTATGTTCGGTTCGGCCAAGAGCCTAGCTGACTGTGAACATAACACGTTTTAATGAAAGGCTCACGAATCATGGAAAGTAGAGCAATTGGAAACAGAATTGAGCAGCCGTCTCATTGAACAATTTAATAATGAATACCCGTGGCTCTTTGCCCCTAGGCACCCGAACATACACAAATTCTACCGCGTACTGTAGATCACACACTTATACCTACACAGAACAATACACGCATATATAAAACCTACTACTAGTGCCACATTTACTCATAGCTTAAGTTTCTAAATAGCACCAAGTTTCGGTACTTAAATAAGGCTCTACACTTCTATCTCAAGTTCGAACCCTTTGTTAGGAACTTACATTCAGGGAAGGGCAAGGCGCGTAGTTTAAGTATGCCAGGACAACAGTGCACAGCGAGGCCTATATAATACCCCGCCAAGGGACTAATGGGATTACATCATTGGCTAAGGTCACGTAATCCCATTGTCCCACGGGTCTTAGCAATGCCACGCTTGGGACTACGGGATCTCCCATGGGACTCCCACGGGGGGCCGTGTGGGATTCCTATGGAACTAGCTGTATATAGAACCTTACGATATCCTCTTAGATATCGTGTTCAACCCAAGTTACTCTGAATAACATACTAGTTACTATTATACTCTTTGTGCCAACATCCTATCTTGTCAGACACATCCGCGAAAACCAACCCTAGAGCTTTCAGTCTTAACACCCTCCTACAATTCATACATTGTCGTTCTCCCTAGTATCTACATACCAATTGATTCAAGGTATACAAAGTATGCTTATATATATACCCGTAAGAGTATAACACCCTATAGACACAATAACAGTTTAAGATAGTAAACCTAATTAACGGTTATATATCAACAACCTCTATCAGTCCAGGAAATTCGATCAACTTTCACGTGCGCATCGAGATGCCCGATACCAGCTTTCAGTTTAACGTCATATGCAATAATAACATCCAACCCCGTAATTCTCATCACAGGCGACAGTTAGGGCGGTGACGGTTGTTAAAGCCCGAGCCCATATTAAGAATTGCGGCCTTTTAATCGCTTCCCATTTCTATCAATGGCTGACAGACTATGGCATCCCACAGGACTAAGGCCTTGCGGACCTTTCATCTGTAGCTAGCAATCCCAACTTCACGGAGGCGAGGCTGTCTTGTCTAGAAAGCAGATCATAATGGATCGGATTTTCCCAGCGAATTCTAGACCGGGAAGGCTCCTATTATTCACGATGCGCACGGGGTCGTTTGAGCTATTGCATGGATATAAATTTGCTGTATAAGGGATATCCGTCCAAGTAGTCTACAGAGAAGCCTACAATATAAAACAAATCAAAAGCTTGCAAATTTTTCGAAGCAAGAGCTATTAGGTCGAAATTGGGATTCCCATCTAGATATCAAGGTAGCTCTCATTGGATGAGGTAGTCGCTGGCTTCAATGCGCAAGTGATAGTTAAAACCATCTTGGTATTGTACCGCTGGCATTCATCACAAAGATCCTTCCGGGCCCAGAACCATTCCTCGCCTCGTGAAGGATGTACGAAGTTGCCGAATAAGTCTTGGTAGAAGTGACGACCCAGGAAAGCTATCATGCAACTTGTATCGAGGGTATCTTGACTTGATGGAACGGGCATAACGCCGAATGCATGCGAAGGTGGAGGCACTGCGTCAGGTGTAGCATTAGGGGGATTGGCTGGAAGTGCAACTCGGGCACGGCGAATGTTCTCCAGACCCACAATCTCCATAGTGTCGAGGACATTATCTGATGCCTGCTTGCTTAAACCATGGGCTTCCAACCGGCAAGTCAAGTGTTCGTCAACCCACATGGCCATTTGAGGTCCCTCACTGGTCATATGAGCATCGATGGACATGATCTCAATCTGGCCTCCAGGCTTAAGGGTGCGCATGCAGTCAAAAAAGGATCGGGCCCATTCGTCGTTACGAAGGATAGTGGCGACGGAGCGTGAGACCACGACATCGAAGTATTCATTTGGAAATGGTGAAGCTGAAGAGCCTGAAGGCAGATATAGGGAATGGTGATTTAATGGAGCCGGATGAGACGTCGGTGGGTTGGAACTCTGCATGGAAGAAACCGTGTAAACAGTTGTTGCAGGATAGCGGATTGCAAGCATCCATCCATCCGCTATCATGGTTAGTACGCGAGTTATATATATATGTAGGAAATACGTACCTAATGAACCATGGAGATTGAGAATCCTCCTCTGATCTGCAGGACGACAACCACAGAGCAGCTCGTGTGCTGGAGATTGAAGATGCTTATTCTGGGTCAAGCGTTGGTAGGCAGTCAGTGCCCATAAACGTTGCTCGAATATGACCTCTTGATAACTCTCGTCGTCGCCAAGGTCGTCCCACTCTTCGCTCAGGCGTGCCGAGATAATGCGTGGGCCTGCGTTCTCCATCTTTGCTATGGCGCGGGCGAATGGCCCTTGGGCGGCTTTGGCAACGCGATCGCCTTGTCTGCTGCCAGTTCGTGAACCGCGCTCGACTGGTTCGAGGAGCACATTGCTTGCATATGCCTGGCGATGACCGCCATGGCTCTCTTCAGTCAGGGCTTCGCTGTAGCCGGACCTGCTCGAAAAAAGACTTCTGCTGGACAGAGTGCTGCGATCAGAGGAGGTAGTCGTGGGGGTTGACGAAGTTTGTGAGAGGGTAGAGTGTTGCCACTTTCGCCCGTCTAGAGGCCCATCTGAAGTGGTGTTAGTAATCGCGTCCTATCAGATGCACCAATGCGACAGCCCTACACACAGGTGAAGGCGCCGATCGCTCGCGAAGCAACAGGAAGCGCCTACCTTGCGCAGGAGGCACGGAAGAGGAAGAGGAGAGGATGGGAAGCGCGCCGGACGGCGGGATGGAAGGCAATGATCTCAACGGTGGTGGGAAGCGTTCTAGTCGAGCTGGTGCTGCGGGAGGTGCTAAGGATTCGACCTCCACCTCTTTTACGACGTGGGTGGTTTTGGTCAAGGGCAGTTCAGAAATTTCTTGCACGCCCTTTGTACTCTTACTCTTCCCAAACCAGCCGAATGTGCTGCCCTTTTCTACTGTTCTCGACTCGGACAAATTTGCTGTCGACGGCTGCCTCCCCCCCGTCGCGCTGGGCCCGCTGCTGGAGGAATTGGATGTTGCTGTAGACGATCGTCTCCCCTCTCGCTCCTTTCTCGCCCTTCTCGCGCCTACGGTCTCGGCATGTTGGGGAGGAACATCAAAGGTTGGAAACATGGTGATGACCGGTACAATTGGACATGGACATATCTCGTGGGCACTCAGCGCGGGGGACCATGATCAACATTATCACTGAGATTGGCAAAATCAGCCTTCGCACGGAAATGACTCCCTCCTCTGCTTCTCCGCGACCCATGCCCAAACGGTAAAGGTTTCAGTACATAGTAGTTCGTTCGCCGCGAGTCTCTCCTGTCACTTATAATCTATCGCGCTTTTGCCTTTGGGTCAAGGTCTCGGTGGCAAGGTTGCCTTGCCGAAGAAATGGAACCTGCCAAAACAATCGCTGGGACTTTTCCGCCACTGGTTAGGACCCGCATTGCCTCATTGGCCTCATTGGCCTCATTGCCTCATTGCCTCACAATACGACGGACAATATGCAGGGTAAGGAAGGCCCGACGATAAGGTTCCGTTCCAGCTGCTTCCAGATCATCTGCCGATATTGTTTGGGGCAAGAACTAGCGGGGGATCTGATCTGATTGGGGCAACCGTGCGTCTAGTCGGGCCTTCCCTTCTTGCCCTGCAGCTGGGCTGACAGTTCTACTTACATAGCAGGTTACAGCTGGCCTCACTGGCACGTGACTGGGTAGGGCCATCTTTGATGGTTCAATGGTTCAGTATCGGTGCACTTTCTATCCCTCAACCAACGGGTTCGTTGACAGCCGTCATGGTCGCTCCAACCGCCAACTTCCAACTTTTCATCTGTACCCCAGTCTCCCGTTGGGAGGAAAGAAATATGGCACATCGAAGCCTGTAGTGCGAGCCGGTTCTAGCACCAGGCACTCCTACACACTGATGGTGCCCGCGTGGTTGCATTGCGCCGATGGGTGGCCGCCTGAAAGGACGAGACAAGGGGGTTTATACGATATACTGTGTACTTACTTAGTCTCTTCACCTTCGCCGTGCCGCTTGCATTCAGTAACCTAGTCTAGTCTAGTCTAGTCTAGTCTAGCCATGTCCCGACTGCACGGACAGGTATCGGAGGATATGCCGCGGACCTTATGTACCCAAAACACCAAAGGCTTCCGACACTATTTGCCCCTGTATTTAAAGTTGCTGGTTTTACCCTCTTGGGCGGAGTGGCTGGCTGTTAAACACTGGAGTCCTCGAGTCCTCCCGTCGGGCCATCTCATCTGACTTACGGATATTCCAGTATTGACTTGTTTTTGCCGTCCATAGCGCGCAAAGATGGGATTCATTGAGCGAAACAAAGCCGCACTGAACGATTTCGTGTCGGCTTCTGTGGTTGGTAGGTACTTCCACCTCGATGGATCTAGTCATGTATGTTCACTTCACCCTCTCTCAGACGAGCAATGCTAACTTCCAAAGCCACACGCCATCAAGAATGCAAGATTCACTACGGAACTGCGAGCTGGTCTCACCACTTTCTTTACTATGGCATATATCATCGCTGTGAATGTAAGCACGTCTTACTCGACTCATAATGATACTCATTGACCAAATTACCTAGGCCTCAATTCTCACTGATTCCGGAGCTACCTGCGTGTGCGACGACCCAGTCGACATTACTTGCATCAAAGATGCCAAATATTCGCTTTGCCTTCTCGAGGTCAACCGGGACTTCATCACTGCCACCGCTGCCATTGCTGCTTTCGGCTCATTTCTGATGGGCATCAGCTCTAACCTTCCTGTTGCCGTCGCTCCTGCTATGGGGCTTAATGCATATCTCGCCTACCAGATGGTGGGCTTCCATGGAACTGGCCCCATTGACTACCGCGTTGCTATGACGGCCGTCTTCGTCGAAGGCTTCATTTTCGTCGCTCTCTCCCTGCTTGGTATTCGACAATGGCTGGCTCGTATCATCCCCGCCTCGATTAAGGTTGCTTGCGGTGCTGGTATTGGCCTCTTTCTTACCCTCATTGGTCTCTCGTACTCCGCTGGGTAAGTTCAAAGTTGCACATTGATATTTCGACCACTAACAAATGTAGTATTGGTGCCGTTACCGGAGCTAAGGCCACTCCTCTCGAACTCGGAGGATGCCCGGCACAGTACCTGGATCCAGATACCGGCGTTTGTCTATCACACAAGGCGACCTCTCCCACTATGTGGCTTGGGTTCCTTGTAGGTGGAGTTTTCACGGCTCTCCTCATGACCTACAAGATCCGTGGCTCTATGATCGTCGGTATTGCTCTCGTGTCAATCTTCTCCTGGCCACGGGATACTCCTATCACATATTTCCCGAGTACTGCGATCGGAGACAGCCGCTTCGAATTCTTCAAGAACGTCGTCGCCTTCCACCCCATCAAGAATACGCTCGTTGTCCAAGATTGGAACCTCAAAAATGTTGGCGGGCAGTTTGCTTTGGCCGTCTTTACTATGCTTTATGTTGACATACTCGATGCCACGGGTACTCTGTACTCTATGGCTCGCTTTTCTGGTGTCGTCGATCCAGAGACGGGAGACTTCCCTAAGAGTACGATTGCCTACAGCGCCGATGCCATCTCGATTACTGTCGGTTCTCTCTTCGGCTCTTCACCTGTTACTGCCTTCGTCGAGTCTGGTGTAAGTAGACCTATTTTCAAATCACTGTACTTAAGATGCTAAGTGTTCTAGGCTGGTATTCAAGAAGGTGGACGCACTGGTATCACTGCCATCACTACAGGCTTGTGCTTCTTCATATCGTTATTCTTCGCTCCTATCTTTGCCTCAATACCTCCGTGGGCGACCGGCGGCGCCCTTATCCTTGTGGGTTGTATGATGATGCGTGGTGTCTTGGCCATTAACTGGAACTACCCTGGTGACTCCATTCCGGCATTTGTTACTTTGATGTTTATGCCATTTTCCTACTCAATTGCATATGGATTGATTGCTGGAATTATGTGCTATGCCATCATCAATTCCACCACCTGGGCACTCGCCACCATTACTCGTGGAAAGTTAACCCCACCCGACTACGACAACAAGGAGTATTGGAGCTGTGAGTGTCTCATTTTAATCACCCCTCTTTTCAAACGCTAATTAAGGTCTTAGTCCGCGCCGATTCTCCTCGTGGTCAGCCATGGTTCATTCGTCTTGCTAAGGGTGACAAACAATTTTGGCGACCCCAGGACACTGACTCATTTGAGCTGAACTCCACAGAGCACCATCCTAAGGCCTAAAAGATTGAATTTTCTTTCTGTTGAATCGCGTGTATTGCGGGAACGTTAGCGCGTCACAGTTGTGGTTCCTTGGCTCTGCCATTTCTTGTTCTATAGTAGCACGTAACCAGTATTCGGACGAAGAGGGATTTAGCTGAGCTTCAGGCAAGCTTCAGCCATCAGGGGTGAATTGAGTAGGGCAGGATTTGAGCAGCAATAAAGCAGTAATATAGTCAATTTTGTATGTACATAAAGCTACGAATTAGTACTTTGTTTGATAGCTACGAGCGCGTCGATAAGCTGCCAGTCGTCGCAGCATACTAGTAATAAGCTGAAGGATAAGATCATCAGGTATAAGCTCCCAAGCTTCCTTTAACCCCTCACAAAATCAGTTCTACTCAGCATTACTGTTGCCCAAAGTGTTAAATTTAGGATGGATTTTATAGAGGATTCTTACAATACAGCACCCCAATGCGAGAGATAGGGTAATCCGGTTATGGCAGGGACGCGAAATCTAGATGTAGTTAGGTTCATCTCTTCGCTTTTCTCCCTGGAAACAGTGGCACAAACCTAGGCCACTCTGATACCGTCCAGGAACATGCTACCAATTCCAAAACTGGAGCCCTTGTCGTAAGTGCACTTTCTACCTAGCTGGGCATAAAACTGGGCCACTCAGCTGCCTTGAATATGATTTGCTGCTGATACTAGGTCTCGAACGGCCCGAAAATGGGCCACGATTACTCTATATTAGAGTCGTTGTTGGTATAGTACTGTAAATCTACTCTTTCATCACTTTCAATTATGGACACTACACGTAATTGTCGCGGAAAGCAATTCAATGGACCCTGCAATCTAAATATGCATGAAGAGTACAGGCCATATGAGTGTAATATATGTCAAAACTCCTTTCACGATCCTTATTATCTAAAAAGACATTCTAAACAACATGAGGACCATCCAAAGGAGTTTGAGTGCGAGTTCTAAGCGTAAAGACAGTCTGCTTAGGTTCGTAGAGTTTCGCTTAACTTAGTAATAGTTGCTCTTGCGCAAAAATGTTTCCAGGGAGTATAGAAAGAGAAACACGGATGCGAGCAACACTTCATCGATCAACGCAGGATATTAAGAGAATATGCTCTAACGTCCCTCACTGCGTCGCAAGACATACTGTGTGACGAGGCACTACTTTTTGCAGACCTTCGGCCCCGCACTACAAAATCCATTTAGTATCAGATTCAATATGTTGATCTGCTCCTATCCTTCTTTCTGCATGTCTTACTCCGGTAATACAGGGAGAAGTATTTCGAGAAATTGCACCTTGCCTAACAGGCATAGACTGCACGGAGAAACTGCCGGAATGTACAATTCTCACTTGGAACTGACCTTAAAAGTCTCCAGTCTTGGTTTTTAGGCTCTAAGCTCCCTCTCTAGTCCTCCGAATACCTAGCAAGTAACTGGCGTCGCGTTTGAATAGGGGGCCGGGGGG
>JAQGEP010000339.1:0-36736 GCA_028476805.1 Acrocalymma vagum
TGTATGTGGTTATATAGCTTTAAAACAATTTATGTGATTCTGCTGAAAGTGGGCGTTCGGTGGGTCCGGGCGTTCGCTGATGTAATACGGTAGTTCATTTTCATTCGCTGACGCATCTCTTTGACAGAATCCTTTCCTTGAGCCTTAGTGTGCTGTCGCTCTTCTCGCAGCTTGTCTTGACGACCCTTTGGGAGGGGGCGGAGACGCGCTTGGTGTGTGGCCTCGAGGTCGGCTTTGGCCATGTCTTGTACCTTGTACGGCAGTTTACCGAAAGAGGTACATACAAACTTCCGAGCCAGGAGCTGCGTCACTCGGTCCAGGCTGACGTCCCACTTGTACTCGAATCGAAGATGGTCACGAATCCGAATCCGGTTCCGCTGGGAGAGTGACTGCAGCATTGGGTATTGGCGCTCCAAACGGGCATGCGCACGGAGGATGTCGGCTGTGGTGGGTACCATGGCCTGACCGGTACGCTTCCAGAGGTCCAAGATGTGTAGTCGTGCTGTGCCCCGGAAATCCTTTTTGACGGCGGCTTTGGTCTGATTATCGATAGCGGGAGAACGGTTGAAGTCAGGCGTGCTTGAGGATCGCCGGTGGCCAGTCCAGCCAGGGCGTTGAGATTCGTCGTTGCAGAACTGTTCGTACGCTTTCTTCAGGGCTTGTGCGCTAAAGAGATCCTTTTTTGGTTGGCTATAGAAGGAAGCTTTGAGGAGCTCGTATTCCGGTAGGAGGTCCTGACCATGGATTTGTTTGATGCAGGATCGGAACTGAGGTCGAACTTCAGACTCCGTAGGGATAGATGCCTCGTCGCGGTAGAGTGTCGGGGCGGGTCGGACCAAAGGCTGAATCTTCTCGAATTGCTCGAGCTCTAGGTCTGCGAACAGCATCCCAGGGGGCATGCAGTCAGGTACTCGTATTTGTCGTGCGTGAGTCAAATGATCGCTAGGATGCTGAACAAATGACACCATAGCAGGGTAGAGGTATGACTGATAGCTAGAGGCAACTGCGTCACCCAGCTTGGTAGACTTTCTTTTCTTCGTGCGCTCCTCGTGCATGAGGTCGTTGGCGAAGTCCATTTTTTATGGTAGCAATGGAAACTTCGACGAGGGTGGGATTGTAAAGAAAGAGGGTGGCGGAGGAAAAAAAAAAGCAGAAGCGGTAGGTGAGGTAGGTGAATAAAAGGTGAAGGTAGTGCTAAGGCAAGTCGGTTACCCGATCGGGCTAGTGGCAAACAAAACGAAGTGAAATACAGGTTGATAGTAGTTAAGCCACTCAGTCGGGGTAATCGCACGCATGGCTGGCAATGGAAAGCTTGTCTATGAAGAGTCTCTCACCTAAGATTTTCGTGCGAGGGTGGCCTGGCAGGTCGTGCGACCATGCCGGTCCTCCCAAGCTGTCACTATATCAGGTACGTCTTCGAGACTGTTGTAAATGGATCACCCAGGAATCCTTCAACGTATCGTACCCTTGCTCGGCTGGCGGCGAAGTATACGGTTCACCACGTATGTTCGTTCGAATTCCAGAATCTCAGAAATTGGTTCATCGATGCTTGACTCGATAACTTGCCCAACTGTAGTGTGTGGACGATTGTATGGATCTTGCGCTAGCGCCAAATGTGCGATAGAGGTGACCGGACGGATCCTCCGACGCTTCGGCGAAACAAGCTTGAATGCGACATTGCTGATCTTGCTGTCGACCTTGAAGGGTCCGTCTTTGATGGCGTCGAGTGCAGAAGCGAATAGTAGCCGATAACCTCGATCCAGTTTGCGTGTAAACTTGATGTATGTCTGATCCTAGGCCTTTATCGGGAAAGGAATCATGCGCCTCGATCGGAGATGATCACTTTGGGCAAGCCCCAGTCAGTCACCACGTAATCCCAGAAACGGATGGCCCAGCTGTATGCATCCCACGTGGTTTTTGCAGGTATGAGCTTGACGGCTTTAATAGCTTTTTCTGCAACCGTGAGGATGGCGTCAAAACCATTAGGAGTGTTTGGGGGGGCGACTATACAGTCCATAGTGATTGCGTAAACTGGTATAAACGGGTGTGAAATTGGATGTGATTCTTCCGTGGGTTTGTCTGTAGCCGGTCGACATGCTTTACACACTGGACAGGTCTATATGTAGATGGCCGCGATTTTCCGCAGATATGACACATATATGCTCTGCTGAATTCGTTCCCATATGCGAAGCAGACGTGCTTGATCGCAAGTGTCATGCGTCAAATTAAAGCTCTTCTGGTGCAAACTTGTTGGTACGTAGAGACTCTCACACCCTTCTGCCGACATTTGTGTCCAAGTCGACACACAAATGACTCTCGAGTCGTCACCAGCGTGTCACCTCATTCCAATTCTTTTTCTGCGCGCTTCCGAATATCATCATATACCTTTCTCAGCGCAGGGTCTAATGGCAGCTCGCGACGGTTGGTCGCAGATGGCATGTATTGTCGGTCGGGGTCGATCCGCACCAGTCCTTGTTTTAGAGCGATGCGTTGATTAGAGACTTCTTACCCTAGTGTTCGGCCGTTCTAGACGACTTAATTGCAGAGGAAAGGGAATTGTAATCGTGATCGAAGAAGGTGATGAAGAGGGTGTGAATTTGATGTTAGAGCCACTCAGTCGGGGCAGCCTTGTGAACCGCAGTGGTATAGGCGACTTGTCTACATTGTGTGAGCAGTGGCAGAACCAAGTACAGTACAAAGGAGGAGGACAAAATGGTAGTACAAACAAAAGTATACAGTGATGATTGTTCAGGGAAGGGCGGGCTATCAGCTACAGAGGCACGTGAGAGGATAGCTGGTGCGATGCCAAGCCGTCAGTAGGCGCTAGTCCCTATTTGGATCCCATCACAATCCGCCCCGATGTGCTTTACTCCACAGCCCCGGCGCATGTTGAAGCAGGAGCGAGAGTGTGATAAACAGACAGACAAACAACATTTGCAGCAAAACCTGCTCGAAATGGACCCTGGATGAGATCAAGAAGATGTTGATGGCCTCTTTAGTGCCTGATCGCACGAAATGGCCGTGTCCGTACTGATTAAGGCCTCTGCCACATTTCATGAGATAAGGGCGTTCCTGGCGACACGGCCGCGCCATTGACCATAGATGTTAAGCTCTCGTACATCACTTTGGCGTTCCGTTTTACCTTTCACCTATGGTACCTTTTCGAACGCCACGTCCTCCTTTACAATGTTCTCTTACACCACGGAAATCTCGGGAACTAAGCTATCAGGTATTCAATCGACTTCTCGCCCGACACATCAGTCACCGACCTTTTCTAAGTATCAAGATTGAACTCAATATTCTACCCAGACACCGGGTTTTTAGTCCCAGAACAACTTGAATAATCTAAGATTTTAGGAGACATAAGGAGCTTTAGGGGAAGGTAGGTTGTTGTCGTAACAATGTAGACACAGTGTAACCTCCAAACCCTAGAAACATCTTGTACATAATAATTTACTATGCCCATACCAAAAGCAGGGATATGACAAACTGTATTTTGTTTATATCGTTATTGGTTGATAATTTCATAGTTTTACTAAAGAATAAGATAAAATCTGTATGGTCGCATTTTGCCTTACAAAATTGTGCTCAGTGTTGTGTACGTATGCTTTTCACAGTAGCATGCTTGATTTTGCAGTTTCCAAAAATTATTTCATGTTTTCAATGTCAAACCCCTGACTCTATCGCCGCTCTTGTTTATACTGATTAGGAATAAATGCTATTAAATTACTCGTTGGACTCAAATAAACCTTTCAAATAACCCCTTCACAATTACTATAATATTGTCTGTTGGCTCCAGTATACCTTCTAACGAATTCTTTACATGTACTCTAATGCGTTTTAGCAGCGTTAGAGTGCCTTTCAAATAGTATATTTACAAGGACTCTGCGTGTTTTCTGTATCTGATGAGGCCTTCCTCATGTCTTCACGAGCAGCTAGAGTGCCCAGGGAGAATGTACCAATGGTATGAAAAAGAAACCCATAAGGAAGCCTTGAAGCTACCGTGCTCGCTATCCGCGAACTTTGTCTATGAAGCAGCTATATCGTCTGGAAGCATCCATTTGGCGGCGCGGGACCCAATCATTGAATTTCTTTGGTTCCGCTGTGGGAACCCAGAGGAGACGGCCGGGCCTCAGACAGAAATGTCGACCCTTTGGTTGGAACGAGCGACGCCCGGCGGCTCGCTAGTTTGAGTGAGAGCGGGAGCAGCAGAACCACCAAGCGGGAGTTTTAATCTGTTAATCTTGCTAAAGATTCACCATAAAACTGTCGGGCCTCTCTCCTAGGGCTTCCCGATGCCAAGACGCACTTCCATTTGTAGTTAGAACCTTCCTATTTCATGGACCAAGCTCTCATCACGTGACATCGTGTGACTAGGAGCTCGGACCATGGGCGCAGGTGCTCATAAACATGCCAACCAAGCTACCACCTACAGTTGTTCATCAACTACAGACTACAATCTTCAACCCTATATTCTGCTGCAACCCGATCCTTCATTCATTGCGATGACGACGGCCCTACCAGAACGGACCAGCTTTTCATTTAGAGAAGTGACTTGATGCACAATCACTCAACGGCTCGAAGTATGAATCCATTTGGGTTCCCAGTTGGGAGTAGCGCTGCTAGCGTTGGCTTGGCGCTCGAACCTCTCTATACTCCCTTGGTGAGCTCCTCCTCTCTATCTCAATCTTTATTGTTTGTATGTGTCTTGCCTTGTATTGTTTATGTTATCATGGACACTGCATCTGAGGAACGGCGCAGTCGCAAGACTAGGGCCGTAACGCAATGGTATACATTAGAACCTGCTGACCCACTAGAAAGAACAATCTTGGGAGAACTCATCGAGTTGACCAGCCCCGACAAACTTTCCATTGCCAACCATGCGAGCGATTACCCCAACTGAGTGGACTTATTGCTCCAAGCTACTGTCACTCGTGTCGCGGAATACCCCGGACATAACACAGTCACAACTTGAGGAGCCCAAGCCAATAAAAAGCCCGAAGCCTCTTATAAAAGAGTGCTTCTTGAAGTAAGTCGAAGTCAACAAACTACTACAGGCACATACTAATATTCGTTCAAGATCCCAACCTGCAGTCCTACATCCAGTTGATCCTTGACTTCAATTATCGAGACGAGGGAGCCACCACACAACCCAAAGAAGTCTCGTATGTGACACGTGATGACTGCAACGCTGGAACGGAACAGCCAGTGTTAGATCGATATATGGGAAACTATCATGGTTATCACCAAGTCCTAGATGTCAACGATCCGGTTTTGGATGGCCGTCTACAATGCATGTTTCCACACTCTAATGAGGGTTACTTCAAACTCCACCGCGAATCGATCATCTCAGATCACCGTCGCTTCTTGATTGTCATTTCACACATATCACTCGCGTATACCTCTAATGTCTTTGGAACGACACCCAATATATCCTTGGATCAAATGATGCTACAGCAAAGCATGCGACAGAAGACAAATGAAATCTGTATCTTAGTTCGAGCCCCGGCAACAATCGCAACGACAATGAATGACCTAAAGAAAAAGCTCCAAGGGCAGAACAACTATAAGCCACTATACGCATTCTTCAACGATCTAAACCAGAAGCACATTGGGCCTATTACTGATTGGAGACTATCGGCAACTTGGGCCGATGCAATTCTGTCCAGAGAAGCGTAATCCTTTCGCTGCGCAGGGTTACCTCTCGCTCATACAGCGAATGAAGATTACTGGTTTCCACGTTCCGGAACTCCAAGGCACTGGTCGCTTCGGCAACGACGAACTTCTTGACGCTTGTCGCGAGGCCAATAATAACCCTGACATTCAGACGATGCCGGGTTCGCTCCGCGCTACGGAAACTGGGGACCTCTGCAGATGTAATTCAGAAGTACTGGCATCGCAAAGGCTGTGATCTTGCTCAATGTTACTGTATGCAACCCGATATGCGATGCAAATGGTTCCTGGTATTGCGAAAAGACTGCACGCGCTACTATGAATGACCTAGACAAGGTTGCTGATGACCCGAGCACTACAACGCAAGGGCAAGGACATTACAATCATCACACCTTATCGCGGTCAGGCTGACATTCTGGCTCAAATGCGAGAAGACATAGTCGCAACCGCAAAAGTCTCCAGTCACCCCACTGTGGCAGCTGAGCTTAGCGACGCCATCATTAGCACGGTGGACTCATATGTTAAGGCCCAACTTCGCACGAGTGACAGCCACAAGCCATCGCTTGCGAGAAGTGACGATGCCTATATGTCCGGCAAGATCAAGCAGGATATAATCCCTCTCTTCTCCCATGTATATGGAGACTTTATGGAGCTTACCCAGTCCTCTCTATCGGACCACCACCCGGTCAAGCGACTCATCCGTCGTTTCCGCACGCATATCCGAACACAGACACAACAAGATTTCAACCGCATGAACGCCTTTGTACGCGTCATTGCCACGTCCCCAGAGGATGCTCGTGATCGCAAGACCAGGCGTGGAGGGTAATCACATAGTCGCCGCTTTTAGCGGAAAACCTAGTGTATGGTATATATTTAGTTAGAATGGGCAACTATCGCCACCTCACTACTAGCACTACCAGCACTACGTAGTTGCGTGTGAGTCCTAGTAATCAAATTTGTTTAATTGTGTAACTATTATACTTCTACTCCGTGAGTGTAAGTGAAGCCGCCCATGCTCACTGAAATTGAGATCAAATTCCAAACTGTAAAACTTTCCTATGTTTCCGCTCCTTGAAGTAAACAATACTAGATATACCGCAGGTCTTTGAATTAGACCCTTGCCTAGTTGAAGCCACCAAAAGTCCTCTAAAAGCTATAGAACTTTTCTATATTTCAATCCCTAGATGTCAACAATACTAAATATACCGTATGTAGTTTATTTAGTTCTTTACCTGATTAAAGCCACTAAACCTCCCTTAAAAGCTGCAAAGCATTTCTAAATTTCGGCCCCTAGGAGGTAACAATACATTATATACCGTAGGTATTTTCTTTGATCCATTACCTGTTAAAGCCACTAAACCGTCCCCAAAAGCTGTAAAACTTTTCCAAATCTCAACCCTTTAAAGTTAACAATAATAGATATACCGTAGAAATTTTTTCTAGTCCCTTACCTAGTTGAAGCCAATAACGCTGGTGGCAGGTCATATTGTGTTCAACATTTTGCATCAAGAGAGATTTCTCATTCATCCAGGTCAACGTCCCCAAAAGCCCGACGCGATGAATGTGAATACGAGCGACTAATTGACCTTGCGACTATTCACGCATAAGGAGATGAGCTCTTTCACACTTTCTTTCTCTCTACCGTCAGTTATTT
The DNA here is from genome assembly GCA_028476805.1 of Acrocalymma vagum. Lineage (NCBI taxonomy): Eukaryota > Fungi > Ascomycota > Dothideomycetes > Pleosporales > Acrocalymmaceae > Acrocalymma > Acrocalymma vagum. The sequence goes on from JAQGEP010000339.1 coordinate 7,328, forward strand.
CAAGCAATACAAGATTAGCATATTTAAACCTATGACAGTCTTCGAGCCATAAGGATACGACTTCCTGCTGCGCGTCTTTGCGAGGCCACGCTTCCAAATGAAATCTTTAACCGCATAGCTCAAGTACCAGCCACATCTGAGCGAAGATGAGACCCGCAAACCAATTGATTACGGCACCAAAGACAAGTATCGTCCACGTGCATCTGCTTCTTACTAGGATGACCTCAAGAATAAGATAGGACCGATCTGGGAGACTTACAAGATTCTCTGTGCGGCCTTTGCGGAAGCAGACAAGGGTTATAGAATTAAGGATCGAAGGTTTCTAAGAAATGAACACTCTGGGTCCGATATCGAGTCTGGGATGAGTGGAACGACGAGCCCAACGATTAAAGCCATGGTTTCTAGCATCTTACACCGTTAATGTCATCCATGTAGTAACACCATCAGCTATACCCACCATACTTCAGTAGTCCAAATGCATTTTGCGCTTAATGCATGCTTCCTCGCTGTGGTGACCTTTATTTTTTGGACTAAATGTTTTGTCCCATACACTTACCAAAGCCTTCTACCCTAGTAAGTATCCTTAGCTTAGCCCTTTTCCTATCCTGTACTAAACTCTCAATTATTTCCTCTGAGACGAGCATTTGAAGGAAACTGATAGGTCGATTACGACACTCCAAAGAAAACGCGTTTCTACTTTTGAATCATGCGAAGCCTAACGTTGGCGTCCTTGTTGTGCGCGTTAGGCTTATGCTGTTGAGCGATCAAGTCGTGGACGGTGACAGGCTTGCAGTTCTTCTTCATCTTTCGACGAAGTTGATTGCAGTACTCCTTTGACTCATCCTTCCTGGCATGCTCTGCTTGTTTCATACGTTCATCCTGAGTCATGGGCGGTGCACGGAGCGCAGCTTGACGCGCTTCTTCGCTGGCCTTCAACATGTCGTTAGCGGTATACGGGATCATGCTAAAGGACAGACAAGGGAACTGTCGTGCTAATTATAGTCTTGATGCGGTCTTTACTGACGTCCCACTTGTAACTATAACGGAAGTGGTCTCAGATTTTAACGAGGTTTCGTTGAGACCGATCTTGAAGGGGAGGATATTGGTGGGAAAGGCGATGATATTCTCTCAGGATTTCCGTCCAAGTGGGAACGGTCTCGCGGTGTTTCTTCCACTGGCCCACGATGTGCCCACGAGCAACCTCTCTGAAGTCCTTGACCAGGTCCTCTTTCTCTTGATCGGTAGGCATTTCAGAAATGTTATGGGCTGGCATGCTTGACGATCGAGGGCGATGAGGGGTCGAATTAGTCGAATCGGCACGAGGTTGACGCTCTTCAACACTCTGAACTCTGGAGGAATGTTGTCATAAGCAGCTTCACTGTCATCGAACAGCTGCGGTTGTGTAGCGTTCAGGACGGGTTTGAGCTGCTCCAGTCGCCCTGACTCCAAGTCTGAGAAGGGTGCAGCTAGCGGCAAGATGTCTACAGACTCGACCGTCGCGAAATCATTATACGACTTGTCACGCTCGATCAAGGACACCATGGTTGGGTAGATAGACGAGCGGAAGTCTGAGGCGACTGGGTCACCCAGTTTGACCTTCTAGTCTTTATCAGGCTGCTCATTGGAGCACTCAGTGGCATCATCGGAATTCTGCTCGGTTGTGTCCGCATCATCCATGCCATCGGGCTTTTCGACTTTTGGAGCGAGAGTGACTCAGCCATCCACAATGTGCTTTTTGGTGTGCGCGAGTTTCAACATGCGCTCGTGCACAAGGTCGTTGGCGAAGTCCATTTTTGATGGCAGCAATGGAAGCTTCGACGAAAGTAGTGCCGGCAGCTTATAGATAAAAGCCTAGCCAGAAGGAAATGGAAAAAGAGAGTTGTAACGAAGAATGGGTTATAAGGAGGGTTGGGTTGTAAGGAGGGCGGGATTATAAAGAAATAGGGTGGTAGAGGAAAAAAAAAAAGCAGAAGCCGTAGGTAAGGTAGGCAAACAAAAATAAAGTGAAATACAGGTTGATAGTAGTTAGGCCACTCAGTAGGGGCAATCGCATTTGATGTCGACCAGGCTCATATTAGCAATCTACTGAAGTACCCATTGACGGTCTAAATACTTCAATGCTCCATAATCGTGTTCAAGGGCTTGACCTTAGCTCAGTAGCTACAGAGACTGCCTTTATGGGTTACTACCGGATGCAACGCTATTGCTTTCAACAGTCCGGCTGGCACTTCAAAATTCGATATCTTTGGGCCCGCCATATCGTGCTTCCCCCGAGGCTACCTCAGAGTGTATGGAACAATCAGTATGTCTCCGTCATCTTGTTTGTACACTACTTTGGGCCCCCTTTGTCAGTTTCTGCCTTATATTCCACCTTGGCTGCTCGCCAGATACTGCAAGGTGTAGTATATGTAGGTGGTGGGGGTAGGAGGAAACTGAGGTAGAAAAAAAAGGTTTTTCTTTGTAGCTTAAGCGAGAGCAATAATATATTTTACATTATTTCGCTGTTGTTTGGTTAACTTAGAAGTGGTTAGTATTATCATTCACAGCGATTGCAGTAGCCGATAAAATACATCCGCGCTATTTCGTAAACACCCATCTTGCGCATTCTACCTCTACCTTCCGCCACATGCATACTAAGCAAACTTCATTCATAACTTGTTCTCTATGTCCCCAGCTTAATACTAGCAAGCTTTTGCTGCCCTCAACATGCCTCTGTGGCCGGATGAGAGGGGAAGGTCGGATCATCACAGACAAACCTGAGGATGTTGTCACACCTATTACGGTCTGGGATCTATACGAGAAGTCCTCGAGTCCTGACCTGGCATGGTTGATGGCCGGTGGGAAGGAAGGAAGGAGTTGATACTTTTTTTTTTTTTAAAAAAAAAAGCTGGCTGCAGTCGTGACAACAGCAACCGAAGCGGTGGTGGTTACACAAAGTGCAAGACGAAGAGCAAGAGCTAGACGAGGAAGAGGACGATGATATATTAGACGAAATCCAAAAACAGGTCCAATCTCGAGGCCCCATCTAACCCATCGGAAACGCCTGCTTAGTTATGGTATTTGCCGTGCAAGTGTTATACCCAAGAACCCTGAAGAGGAAGATTATATCGCTACCTTCCATGCTCAAAGAAACGCCGAAAGCCATTTAGCGAGGACGCGTTGGACGCATGGAGGGAGGCGAGTGTTGATATCCTAGCACACCGCGAGAGTAAATGAAGCTGCTCATCTTGGTAAAATTAAGTGGTAAGACCAGACTCTAAGAGCTGACAGGCTTGAGATTCCCATATTTAACAACGCAGCATTTACATCCAGACATGCATCCTATTGCCTTCTGAAGTCGGTGGATCGATGAAGAGGGTGATGTATAGTGGCAGGTCTGTGCGTTTACTTGCCTCCAACTCTGGATGAACCCACAAACACATCCATCGACCACCATTCCCACCACTGGTCCGTTCAATTGCCAATGAAGATGCTGCTTGGACTCTCCGAAGCGCTACCAAGTCTTGTAGAAGCCAAGTTTGCATCTGCAAGAACTAACAAAAGCCTGGTGTTCTCGCCAACCGAAGCCTCTGTCATTCGCTCCTCCGCAGGAATTCCGGTGAGGAAACACCTGCATCAGACCCCGCAGCATTAACGTGTTCTAACGCCCTGTGCAGTTCCAGCTCAGATATTGCCCGTCGCTTGCGAAAAAGCCTACGCCTCAGAAAGAGGAGCCGAAAAGTGTAGAAGGAACCCATAGCGCTGAGAACAACGTCCAAAAGAAGAAATTCGATCCCTTTGACAATCCATCAGCAGAGCTCTTTGTTGCCAACATACCCGCCCAAAGCCCAAGTCATCTGCTAGTCCTCAATAAGTTTCCCATCATCTCCAAGCATTTCATTCTGGCTACGATACCCAATAAGAAACAGACAGCTGCATTGGAACAAGATGATCTTGAAGCCACCTACGCATGCCTGAAAGCATGGCAAGAACAGAGCACAAACAGCAATCGTCGCCTTTTTGCCTTTTTCAACTCTGGAGATCACAGTGGCGCGAGCCAGCCTCACCGACATGTGCAATTCCTGCCCGTTGAAAGCATGCATGATGGGGTGCAGACGAGAAGTTGGCAGCTTCTCTTAGACGTCATTTTCTCAGAGTCCAATGAGGATTTCCAACGTAAGTGCGCAGAATCTGTGATTAAGCATCTAGTACAATGAAAAGATCCCCGTTGACATTATCACAGATCAACTACAGCAACCTGCGCTTCCCTTCGCCCATTTCGCCCTCAAGTTTCCTCCAGAACCAACAGGCCATCAACTGCTTACTGTTTATAGCACCCTCTTTAAATCAGCAAGAGAAGCAGTTGACAAATTCGTAGTTGCGAGCCCGGATGACCAACGGACTCTTCATGCCGGCACCGAAGAAGACATGCCAATCAGCTACAATCTCGCCATGACCACGTCAGGCATGGCTATCCTTCCAAGACGGTCCGAGGGGACTGTACTGCGCCGTGACGACGGCACTGAACTTGGGTTTGTTGCACTGAATGGTACTACTTTGGCTGGGACTATGATGGTGAAGTCTCGGGACCAGTGGGATCTACTGCGAGAGCAACCTGAGAAGCTCGACGAGATATTGAGGGCTATTGGTATACCAAGGCCTACGCAGCAAGGACAGTCACAGGTTTGAAGGGTACCACACTGTGCCAACACCCGTGTGGCGGAACTTCAGCGCAGGGATTTGCATTCGCCATAAGATGCAATGCTTACTTAACAAGGTACTCAAGTACCTATAATACCTCATTGGTACCTATAACACCCGCTAAGCAGCGAAGAAATAGTGTACCACAGACCACAATCGCTTTTCCTTAAGGTGTTACAAATATATCTCGTCAAACCAAAGCATCCACATCTCAACAACCAACAACGCCATGTCCATATCTACCCCACAGACCCAAGAACCATGAGGGACTTTTCCTATCGAATCCCCCTCCCCGCCAGCGGTATGCAAGCTCCGCACTCGGCTAGCGCCCACGTGATGGCTACGCGTGTCAAGCTTCCCTTGGCCAGCTCGGTTCTATTAAGTGTCCCTCCTGCAGAAAATCAACGAGGAGGACCATTGCCCTTCCAGGCTGACAAAAAGGCAACGCAAAGAAGGCAATGCTTTCCAATTCTTCTTTCCTTGTTTCCTCAAGGGCGTAAGGCTTATCCCGGACACGAAAATCACAGTAACATCCACAAAAAAAGGCTGTTCCATTTTATCCCTCTTTTGTTTTCTTTTGTTCAAAAGAGAGACGGACATACGGACGGATAGATAAACCATGGGCACCCACCGAACTAAACCTACAAAAGCCGCCTCTAGGCAACAGCCGCGAGCCCTCGTCGTACAGAATCGGTATCCCACTGCTATCTCGAAGCCCATGGAGGATGCCCACCATACCGTGTCTCACCGCCACAATGAGCATCACCACCACCATCTCCGCCGTCAGCACATCAACACCACCAGGCACGCAATTTCGCACAACAACAGAGAGCTCCAACCATTTCGCTTCCTCGATCTCCCCAAAGACATCCGCCTGCTAATCTACGAGAATCTCCCCAAAAAAACCACCCACCAACTCTGCACCCCGGACTCTGTCATCGCCATCTCAGACCATACATTCCCGCCCGCCATCCTCTCCACATGTCGTCTCATCTACGCCGAAGCTAGCCCATTTTTATTCAATGCAATCAGACACGATGGCCCCCGTCTCGCCGTCGCCTTCCAGGGGCTAAGAATCGACAGACTACTCGATGTACTGTGTGTCCTAGCACCAAACACGGCGCGCTTGAAGTGGGAAAAGCGCGGGGAACACCGCGAGTACGAACAACACGAGAGACGACAACGCGAGCAGTACTACCACCACCATCAACAAAGACACTGCTCCACATCATCCACATCCTCCACCTCATCCTCCTTCTCCTCCTACCCATCAACACCAACCTCACCAACGACTCCCACATCTCGCACCCCACCAGTAAACCTTGCCAGCATGCCTCTCAGGCCCCAAAACTTCGATCTGAGATGCTACATGCGCACGCCGAAAGACCACCCTGTGCACATCAATTGGGCGCCTAATCCCACGATGTCTTCGCAACTCACGGAACAGCAGTTCCTCGCGCGATTCGTGAAGGATCTAGGCCGGTTTTATTGCCTTGTTTCGAATTACGGGTGGACGGTATCGTTGCAGGTTGGTGTTGGTGCTTGTGCTGGAGACGGCGGCGGCGGTGATGGTGAGTACGATCAATTGGTTCCACTGGAAACTTTCCTCAGGTCTAGAATCACGGGCGTTGGAGAAGAGTTTCAGGAAAGGTTGATTGCAGATGGGTTGGTGACGTGGTTGGATATTTTGAATAGAGGGGGCAGGGTGAGACATGTTAGTCGGTGGTTGTGGAATAGAATGTAATGGGCCGACGGTACTGTATGGTCTCTGGCTACGAGTTTATGGCAGGCTGGGGTTTGCTTTGTTTATTTGTTGCTGCGGGCATATAGAATTTGCTGGTCGATGTGTCACGCGAAACGACTGACGACAATGACGATACGGAATACCCTACACGAAGTTACGAGATTCAAAGTTACAACAAAAATTGCCAGTAGAAACGCATAATATCATATTTGAAAATAATTCAACTTAATCATGTTTTATCTACATGGGATATCCTACATACTAACTTTTACGAATGTCCTGCTGCAACTCCAAATACTCTCCAAACACATTTTACGAATTACGTCTTCGTGGAGGTGGAGATCTGGACACTGAGCTTGAATACCTTCTCTTCCTCGCTGGCGGCGGCGATCTTTCCGGGCTCGAACTGTAATTCCTGCGTCTGGCTGGCTTCTCCCTTGGGCTCCGGCTCCTCGAATCCGCCTTAGCCGTCCGCGGCGGTGGCGTGCTTGAATCCCTTCTCGCGCGTGCGGGGGGAGGGGAACTGGAGTTTCTTCTGCGCTGTGGAGGAGAGCTAGAATTCCTGCGGCGAGGTGCAGCAGATGGAGACCTCGACGGGCTGGAAGAATAACGTCGACGGCGCGTTGGGGGAGAACGGGATCGGGAAACGGAACTTGACGGACTGCGCCCGCGCCGGCGTGGGGCGGGAGAGCGAGAACGAGATCGACTAGACGAATACTGTCTCTTACGAGGAGCAGGGGATCGAGATCGGGAATCGGAGCTATCGTACGAGCTACGGCTACGATCACGAACGCGACGTGGGGCGGGAGAGCGGCTTCGAGTGTACGAGCGGCCTCTGGAGCTTGACCTGGAATCTCGCCTGCGTCGAGCGGGCGTCCGCGACCTGGACCGGGAGCGAGAATATGAAGACGAGGTATACGATGAACGTGAAGAAACGCTGCGCGAGTCCAAGTCGCTTTCGGGTTCTGGCAAAGGCTTCGGCTTTGGCGCGGCGTTCTTGAGCCAGTCGCGCATGCCTTCCGTAAGCACACCCATGCCAATGGCGGTAAAGAAGTTGATAGCGAAGCGCGTCTTGCTTTGGTCGTCGGCGTCGGTAGGGAAGATACCAGCCAAACTCTCCTGCAGCATAGGCTCTTTGAATCTTTCGACTAGTTGTTTCTGACCCAGTGAAGCCATGAGCTCTTCAAACAAAATCTTAACAAAGATACGAGAGCTGGATGTAGTGTCCTCCTCGTTCATCTTGACGACCATGAAGACGTGCCATCCAATAGCGTCGGTTGCCAGAAGGTGAGCGAAGAATTGTGCAATGATACGGAGGCGGTTCGTCTCGAATCGATGAATTGTGTCGTAGTAGGTAGTAAATCCATCCTCGAACAGGTCCGACCACATGCGGTTGAGCTTGCAAAAGCGCTCTCCGACCATGCCGTAGAATTTCTCATATGTCCTCTCTTGACTAGCGCACTCTACAACCATGGTCGTAAGCTCTTTCTCCATACCGTGAGGCAGGTTGATACGCATAAGCTTATGACAACATTCTTCAAAACCACCACTACTTTTGATTGTAAGGTAAATTGTTCGGCGTAGGCTGACGAGATCGGCGTTCGTCTGGTCCTTGACATCCATAGCCTTCTGCTCCTCGTCGTCTTCATCGTCTGACGATGCGTCTGTGTATTCGTCATCGCTGCCCTCTTCTTCTCCCAAGATCTCTTTTTTAATCTTCTGATATTCTGCTTCGTGCTCTTCATAGTCCGGATCGAATTTGAAAACATTCAGTATGTCCTCAGTCTTAATTTCATCCTCTAGTGTATGCCTGTGTGTAATCTGATCCTCCTCTTCGACCAGATCCAAATCCTCCTTGACAGCAAGATGCTCCTTGTACTTTGTCCGCCTGACCTCGAAAAGAACCTCAATCATATATTGTGTTCGCTTATCGATATCGGCTTCGTGGAGAATGTTTCGCATCTGCTCGAAGATGGCGTTGGCGATGGAAGGGTTCATTTCGTCGAGGAACGCGCCGACCTCCTTCATGATGCCCACAGCAATCTCTACGGAGTCATCGGAAGGCTTGTTGAGCAGAAGCAACAGGATTTCCGCAATCAATACCTCGTGTACAACCTGCGTATTGACCAAATGTGACAGGAACATTGAGCTTGCTAAGCAGACGGCCTTGTCGTTCCTCTTGAAGCTCTTCCTAAACTGTATGATCAAGCGTCGTACCAGCAAGTCTCCAACCTGCGGCAGCTTCGTATTCACGATAGCAACCATTGCACCGTAAATGGGCGTGAATGGCAAGCTTGCTGCCTGCGCCTTCATGATAGCTCGGCAGAACAACCCTCGTCCTCGAATCAAATTCTCGCTGAAAAGCTCCGGGACAATCATCTTGATATTGGCCGTGTTGGTCTTGTTGATCAAGCCCTGAATAGACTTTTTCAGCGCCTCCCAGGCCATGCGCTGGAACTCTGGTGTGTTCTTGTCGGTGAGCTGCTTTTGCATTTCCCGCAGCCGCGCAGGTGGGATGTACGCGCCACCGGCTCGAGTTTTGGTGTCATCGATGGGAAGTTTGCGAGTAGAACTGAAAGCATTCTGAAAGAGCTTCAGGCGAGAGTCGTCCTCGGGGACATCGTCGTCTTGTTTGCGGCGGCCATCTCTGTCTCCGTCGCGGTATCGGTCCCGTCGAGACTCTCCGTTCCGGTCTCGCTCGCGGTCGCGATCGCTTCGCGGTTCTTCATCGCGTTCATCGTACTTCCTCGACCGCTTCGAAGGTCCAGCATCATCGTAAGGTGAGCGGTCGCGTTTGCGCACGGGTTCTGGGAGTTCAGGCTCCGGGGAGGGAATCCGAACAGCAGAAGCGACCTCCATCGCAGCCACTGCAATTACTGGGAAAAGCTGGCGACTGTCGACACGAAATGGTCACAACTGCAGGTTTGTGAAGAGGAGGCAAACACGAGGGCTGGAAGTCGCGACGACGAACCTGAAGTTTCCATATGGCGGCCCGACAGTTTCGCCGAGGCACGTGCCATCCTTGCCTGCTCATGGCCTTGGCGCGAAAGTCAACACCAAAGGTGTGCTCTCCGCTGCCTGGCTAAAGGGGGAAATAGTATTCACTCGCTCCATACCCGCAAATCAATTCAAGATGGTATTTCAAAGCTCGTCTCATATCACTTTAATTATCAATGCTAAGCATTATACAGCTCGACCGTCTCGTAGGCCTCGTCATGCTCATCGCAGCAACCATCGTCTTCCTTTACTATTCCGTCTGGACACTGGTTATGGTATTTGACCTTATTTTCTTTGAGTTCCGATATGATCCTATCACATGAACTTATTCTGCATCTTCTGATTTCAGCAACTAACCCATACTCAGCCCTTTGTCGATGACGACCATCCGCTCCACTCTCTTTTCCTCCCACGCGTTTGGGCAATCCGCATTCCCGTCATTCTGCTCATTCTCGGCACAACTGTCGTCGGAAGCTTCCTTTCCGTCGTGATGATAAGGAGCAACAGGAAGAAGGCATTGAAGGCGGCGCAAAAGAAGTCCTCGTAAAAGAGGAAGGGCCACGTTGCAGTCACACAAGAGATGGCATATTCGTCGGTGCGTGGCATCAACTGTAGGCGGATAAGGTTCGCAGGTGGTGTCTTGATCTGCTAGCATGGTTTTAAATAAAAGAATAATGGAGCATGTTGGGTTCAATTGCATTTCATAATTCTAATGCATCACCTTGTCTTTAGCATCTTGATAGTCCTGGTAAAAATACCTTGCTTGGCGTCTAACTTTTCTTCCGCAATTGTTACAGTGCCTCGAATTCTTAGGGGCATCAGAGCAAAACACATCTTATTCACCCATCGATAAAATTTGCTGGCTCCAGAAACGCCCATAGAACTGTTGCGCCGGCGGCCAGAATGGCCATGTCAATTACATGACGCTGCAATTTTCCTCAGTTATGACTATAGGGCCGTCGCCTTCCTCGTCGTCATCGCCGTCGCCATCTCCGTCTCCACCTGTGCCGTTGCCCGCATGGTGCTGAGCATGAAGGCGAGCTAATTGGGCAAACACAGCTCTCTATGAGGGGTAGTTAGTAGACGCAATCATGACTGCACCGATTATATGACAAATGAGCATCCTTACCGAAATGAAGAAATCATCACCCGCTCCTTTGCGGTTCATGTCGTTCTGTGAGGTAATTTGGTATTGCTGGTGCATCCTCCTTCGACTACGAAGACCGTTAGGTGCAATCTCTTCATCACTGTCACTGAATGTAGGATCTCTGGGTTGCTCAGGCTCAGCGGCACGTTGCGCACGTCTCCTACGCCCATACCCAAGGCTAGACCTTCCGGGATCTGCAGTCTGAACCCCAATGCCCTTTCGAGCATTACGCTGTTCTTGGGCATCTGGAGAGAAGATTTTGATTGTGTGGTCGATTCCCGAAACCGCCATTGTCGGCTCGTACGGATGACCTATCAGCTTGTGAGCATTTGTATGACAATGCAGAAAAGGAATGAGACAGCACCAACCTTGTACTACATTAACGACTTCTCCATCCCCCTCAAGGATGTTCAATAGCTGTGCACTCTTTCTATCCCAGATGAAGACGTGCCCAGAATCACTACCGCTCACAACATACTCGTCTTGTAGTCCAAAATAGTTGACATCTTTCACTGTTCGCACATTACAATGGCCAGTGTAGACGCGCGTGTGAGGTGCACATGGAACGTCAAGTTCTACCCGCTCACGTTGACGACTTCGACCAAATTCTGAACGCCAGAGCATGCGTCCACTTCTAGTACGTTGCAAGCCTCCCTCCTCATCATCGGAGTCATTCTCTTCCTCCGACGAGTCAATATCGCCATCAGAATCATCATCATTCTCGCCATCGTTTTGTTCTTCCTCATCATCATCTTCAGCTGCTTCAACTCCTGAAGCGCCACTTCGACGCTGGCTCGCCTCACCAGATGTAAGCAGGCTTGTGCCTTCGTCTGCATCCTCAGATGCCTGCGAGCCAGAAGCTCCCGAAATAACTTCGGCAGCAACCACGGGCTGATCTTCTTCGAGTGGGTCAATATCGTCTTGTCGTTCCCTGAATGCGTCCTCTTCGGCTCTAGCAGACGGATCAGCGACACCCCTTCCACCAAATGCGCGGTCCACGATAGAAAATCGTACGTCTTTTGACGCATTCAGCAAGACTCCTCGGCCAATTCGAGACGCCCATACGCGTATAGCTTCCCTTCGATCTTGTACTTCGTATTGTGTCGATCGATCTCCCGTAGTGGGCACTATCGCACCAGTCAAATCGGCAAAGGGCACTCGAATCGCCCGCGAAAAGGCAATCACAGCTGCTTTCTCGCTCGAGTAGAGAATCCTTGTGTCATCGGTTTCAAACCGTGACACATCTACATTGACGATGGGATCGTCTCCGGCCAATTGTAGAAGATAAGGAATAAGAGCTTCATCAATAGAACCAATGTCAGCATCTGGGGCGAGCGGAAGACGAGGGTTGCTACTCCGACTAGTGAACCCCTCGACGACGGCACCAGGTCCACTATCTAGCCATAGCAAGATAGCCTTCAAAAAGTCATACCCAAACTGTTCATGGCGCGGCAGGGACCGCTCGCTTGGTGCAAACTGTATTGACACAAAGTATTGAGCAATCAAGGCATCCGATGTACCGCCTGTCAACAACTGGCCTCCTAGCACGCGAGAGAGCGTCCCGGCAGCTTGAACAAAGCGACGACACGACGCTCGCGTATCACGCAGCTTGTTTTGCACAGCGACGTCGACCGGATTAGGGTCGACCGGGTAGCGCCATGTTCTCGAAATATCATCCATTTCTGGGAGGATTGAAGCAGCGAAACCGAGAATGGATGTGTACGCCAGTTTAAGCCCAGTGTCACCAAGCTCACCAAAATCAAACATTCGTCTCTGGATCTTAACAGCAGTCCTTGCGATACGATAGTGATCTGTCTCCTGAAGAGCGGCCACTTCAGTCTGCGAAAGTGGGGTCTGCGGAGGCTCGATGCGGATTTCTTCACTCTGGCCGTTGCCATAAGTCACTCTCAAGGCCAGCCCTTCATCAGAGCTTGCTGTACGCTGGCGGGAGCCAGCTCTCTCAGCAGCTTCCTGAGAAACACGCGTCGACTTTGGTCGCTTGCGTTTCCGACTCTTGTCTTTCACTCTACGACCAGAGTTGCCCTTGGAGACATTTGATGAAACAATTTCTTCAGAAGCGTCTGGGCTTCTGTTTATATCAAAGCTGTAGATGTAGTCGGAAGACCAGCTGACAATTAGTTCGTTAGGATTGTAGTCACTGATCTTGCATGCTGTGATATGGCCCGAGTCATTACGCTTCATACGTTTTTGACCTCTGGGCGCAAATTTCTTCACACATTGTGTGGCTTTGCCGAGCAGTTCATTGTCGAGTTCGCCCCATGGGCCAGGACTGGATAGGACGCCGCCCCGCTCACGATTCTTATCCCTACCGAGCATGCGCCTATCATGGAGAAAGCAGTGGAGATGGGCTCCGCCAAGGGCGATGTAATGGGGTTGTGAAGGTGAGCATGAGACAGTGTTGAGATCGAGCCCATAGCGACTGTATGAAATGAGTGGAGGAGGTATATTATCGGAAGCTGAAGGATTGGCAGCCCAGCTCGGCATCAAACTATCTTTGGGAGGCGGATAGGTTTTGGACGGTTGTCGGATATCCCATTGCCGCACGTCACCATCTTCGGAGCAAGTAAGGAAGTAGAAGGGATTATCCTCTGTCACGATCCGCTTTACGGTGTCGCTATGGCAGCGGAATGCTTTGGCATTGGTATCCCCTTCGGTGAGGGTAAGCCCATCGGGTGCACCTTGAATTCCCACACGCCGTCTCCTTGCTTGCGATCTGTTTCCAGAGTCCAGAGCAGAGTGGCCTGAGTACTCAATGTCAAATATGCGGACATCATCAGTGGCGGAGACGATTGTGCGATCGTTAGAGTAAGGCATGAATTTGACGGAGAAAATATTCAGATGGTGGCCTGTCATGATTGAGGTAGTCAGGCTGAATTGCGAGGTAGAGGATTCGGGGTGATAGCAGTGGATGTTGATGCGATGGTCATCGGAGCCAGAGGCAAGCAGGCGGCCAGACCTCGACCAGCTATAGACATGTTAGAGGGCTAGATTTTTAGGGAGTATTTTGTATTATGCCCTACCAGAGAGCATTGACGCATCCATTGTGTCCCTCCAGTTCGTTAACAATATCCAAATCCTGGACCCATTGTCGGTCGCCGTAGATGCCACGAATGTCCGAATATTTCTTCCGGTGCTGGCCCACCTCACGCTTCAACAAGCGGTCGTAGACGGTGTACTTCATCTTGGCTCAGGGGTTGTTGTTGAAAGGGCGGAGTTGGCAGGGTGGGAATGCCTGTGTAGAGTGAGTGGAGGCAAACGGAGCCACACAGCCAGGCAAGTTTTGGCGGGGAAATGAATTCGCGGAAGGCAGGGCTCAGTCGGGTGGGACTCTCTCAAGGCGCAGAGGACGATGGAAGACACAGGCACGCATTGCGGCGCGCTCGCGGGCTAAGAATACTGAAGAATGTCTGCGAACGTGGGGAGGGAGGCGTTGGCATCTTATAAGTTAGTCTTGTAGCAGATGACGAAGGTGCTGTAACTATTCTCCACCGCCGTGGTCTTGCCGCAGCTTCAGCCCTATCGCGCCCCGAGCTTCCACATTTGCGAAGCATACATACGGCAAAGTATCAAGCGTATGGTGGCACATCACAGAGTCAAATATTGGAAAGCATTTGTGAAGTGAATATTGTTGTCCGTGTCCTTCATTAATTACACACATTCATAATGTCGTCGCACTCTGGGGGGGGTCCAGGTGCATGTTAAGCCAAATACTCGCCGGCGAGTAGTTCCAGTACGGACTCAAGTTGTCAAGTACTTCCAAGTTTGAACCCCCGGCAATAGTGAATCATCGTAGAAGAAGCCCTTGAAAAAACCCTATCATACATGACCTCTGTGATTCATCTCCGTGAGCTCTCCATCATCTCCACATCCATCCTAGTATTCGTCACCTCCGCGGAGGTAGGGCACCATCGCCATCGGCTCGTCCTCAGAGTCCTCGACATATGTGGGCGAAGGCTGGCTTACATAGCACTGGCTGATGCTGTCGTCTGGGCTCAGTTCACTCTCAGTGCCCGAATCGCTTCCTGGAAGTCGAGTTAGAAAAGGGCCATGCTTGTTCATAGGTGAGGCAGCTTCTTTTACCTGTGGACGGCTCCCAGAGCTTCGTATCAACACCCCAGCCCCAGTCAGTGGTGGCATTCTCTTCGGTCGCCTTGTGCTTCAATCCGGCAAGCATGGCATCGTGGAGTGAGCGTTTGCATTTGGCTCCCTGGTGGCCAGAGGAGCAAGAGGAGATGCTGTCCTCGGAAGCCGAGTATGGCTTGAGCTGGACGAGGACATAGCGGTTACGGATAGTGCCAGAAGAAGAGATGCGGACAAGGTAAGAAGACATGATTGCAGTGATTGGAGTAGGTGATGAAATGGTTGATTGGAATATGATATGAGTTGATTGATTGGAAGGTGATATTTGTTGGTTGAAAAGCGAGCTGTATGTGAAGATGGGGAGAGGGGATTTGGTGGAGTAGGAGGCGGAAAGGAGATTTTATAAGTGGGAGGAGGCTGGTTACAAAGTGACATGGTGAATATGGTGAATAGGTGAACAGGGTGAACAATAGTAGCGGCCTGTGGTGAAGGTGAAGAAGGAAAGAGCCCTCATTGGCTACTGATAGGTGTGGACATTTTCACCAGTTCATCACATACTGGGTTGGCACACTATGTTGCTGCCATTGTGGGTATCATTGTGGGTGGTATTGTGGGTGGTATTGTGGATCGTATTGTAGCGGCACCTGGGTAGGGAGAGCGATGGAGCAAGTCGTCGTCGTTATCGTGTATTGTGCTGATACATGTACAGACGGATCGATGTGTAGAGATGTCACTAGTATAGATGCCCGTGTGAAGTCATTGTGCTGATTCAGCGCCGGTGGTCCCTTGCTCTTTCTTCATCGGACATTGTGCTCGCAGTCGCACCTTCTCTCCTGTGCGCCCATGCCAATGGAGATCAGGGGGCCATGTTCCGTGAGCATCACTCAGACCAGCTCTTGCTGCGCGTGGGGGGTGAATGTAGATGGAATGATGGAACTTGAATGTTTGATGTTGAGATTGTGGTCCTACATACAAGCGCTGGTCTTGAGCCTGGCGGCTGCTCAAAATAGAGACGCGGTGGACGAGCGGTAGAGAGCAAGTCGAAGAACGGTAGGAGCGCGAAGTCAGGCGGCTGCGCTGGTCGTGTCTGCGCACTTCGCAGCCAATCCAAGTCCGAAGGGCACAAGGCTGACGCCTGTCCCAGTCCCAGTCCAGTCCCAGTCCCAGTCCAGTCCCTAAACCCCGACGACTCATCGCCCGCCAACCCTACAAGCGCCCGCCAGGTCCAGCAAAAAGACGCACCAGTTCCAGGCCAGATCTACTCCAACTCTCTCCGCCGTCTCTTTATTACTCTGCTCTCGCCTCTCCATTCATCTCCCTTCCTTCTCCTCTCCGATCCTCCCCTCCCCATCCCCCGGGGAACACGCTTCCCTAATCTTCATTCCTCCCCACCGCCAAAACGGCCCAACTAAATCCCCCCACCGCCGACTCGCGTCCATCCACCCCGCCCCAACTGCAACTGCGCATCGCAAACCAACTCACCACTGCCAGCGCAATCCTCTGGGATCCCAAGTACACCACTCGTCCGCCCCCCGGAACCCTCAGACCCACTCACGCCGGAACCCTCGCTGTCAACCGCACCGACTCTTCCATTAGCGTCCGCAACTTGGGAGGCAGCCAGCCCTCCACCGCAAACCCCGTCCCCACCAACATGGACAACCGTAGACACCCCAGCTCCTTCCAGCAGCTGGAAAAGCTGGGAGAGGGTACATATGCTACTGTACGATTTCCTGAATCCACACATGAACGATTCAAGCTAACTTGGTGCAGGTGTTTAAAGGCCGCAATCGCCAGACAGGCGAGCTAGTTGCTCTCAAGGAAATCCATCTAGACTCAGAAGAAGGCACCCCTTCCACCGCTATCCGCGAGATCTCGCTCATGAAGGAGCTCAAGCACGAGAACATTGTTCTCCTCCACGATGTCATCCACACCGAGAATAAGCTTATGCTCGTTTTTGAGTACATGGACAAGGATTTGAAAAGATACATGGACTCGCGCGGCGATAGAGGTGCTCTCGACCCGCCCACCATCAAGTCCTTCATGTACCAGCTCCTGCGCGGAATTGCTTTCTGCCATGAGAACCGCGTGCTGCACCGTGACCTGAAGCCCCAAAATCTCCTCATCAACAATCGGGGACAATTGAAGCTCGCGGATTTCGGACTTGCTCGAGCTTTCGGAATTCCCGTAAACACATTCTCGAACGAGGTCGTAACACTCTGGTACCGTGCTCCCGATGTCCTTTTGGGTAGCAGAACCTACAACACTAGCATTGATATCTGGTCAGCGGGATGCATCATGGCTGAAATGTACACGGGGAGGCCACTCTTCCCAGGCACAACCAACGAGGACCAGCTGCAGAAAATCTTCAGGCTGATGGGTACTCCTTCAGAGCGCTCATGGCCAGGAATTTCGCAGTTCCCCGAGTACAAGGGCAACTTCCCCATATTTGCGACCCAAGACCTCCGTCTTATTCTTCCCCAGGTCGATCAAGTAGGCCTGAATCTCCTCAACAGCATGCTGCAGCTTCGTCCGGAGATGAGAATATCTGCCTCGGCGGCCCTCAACCACCCGTGGTTCAATGATTTACCCCAGAAACAGCAGCACCACGCTCAAGCCGTGGCGGCCGCGCAAGCTCAGGCCCAGCAAGCCCAAATGGGAGGCTACCAAGTCCCACAAGGTGCTTACTAAGTCGAGCAGACCTGATATACCCTTCCTAGGTCTTTTGCAATGGCTAACGCGCGTTCCTAGCCTTATTTTGGATTTGATCTGTATCTACTATTTCAAGGCGCCCATGGGGTGGTGGCAATGATTGAATGCTAGCAACACCAGCCCAGTGACGAACTCTCATATACCCTTAGTTATCCTGTGTGGCTTGCACCAGGTAATGGCCAACAAGCCTCAAAATACAAATTTTCCAGTACACCATCACCTTTTCGAATCCAATTTCGGATATCAGCCCTGTTCACCTCAACGTGCCAGTGTCGACCGTGTAGCCATATTACCGTTGCCGTTCTAACCTTAAATCACTATTGTCTTGAGGCTCAATCGTATCGCGAGACAGGCACATTATCTCTATCAATAGCATAAACCGGTATTGACTTTCACGCCATTCAACAGTATCGGCGGCATTACTAAGGCTGGTCTGCGCGAACCGAGAATCACACCACCTATAACAACAACCACAAACTTGGGAATGGCGCTCGCAGTCGTGTTCTCGGGTATCTATTCACTCTTGTTCCTGATTTGCTTTTTCTCCCTCTCTTCTTTTCCTAGGCGCGAGCGTGCATACACAAAGAGTATTTTTAGCACATGGCGTTTTTGGCGGGGTTTTCGGTTTCCTTTTTTGCGGGAGGGGAAGGGGAAGAGAGTGGTTCCTTCCGTAATTGCTTTTTCTAGGACAGCGGTTCGGATCGCGGGATGTGGAGGCTTGGGCTGCGGTGCATGTAAGCAAGGGAGAGGGTGCGAATAGAGATGTGTTCTTTTGTGAGTACGCTGTTCTCGTTTTATGTGCAAGATTAAGCGTAAACGTATGAGTTTGATTTGTGTACGGGTTTGTGTGCCGAATGACGTGGTGATGGCTGTATGGTTGCTGAAGCATTTGGGGTGAGTGCGGGTGGAGGCCGGGTGAGTGTCGTTATGATTGCGACGGTGACCGTGATATGTTCCCGGCCTTGTATTTCTCTCCGCTCACCATCTGACGAAAGGGAAGTACTAGATAGCAAGTCGCTCCTTCCCTCTAATTTTTCCTTGGGCAAATCTCAGACCCTTTGCTTTCCCGTCTGCATCTCTAACTCTGCTCCTGCCACCTATCCGTCTATCCGTGCAACCGTCTGGGTTCTGTGCTACGGTTTTTCTAGGGGATATGTGTGATTTGCTGAAGAAAGGAAGGAAGGGAGTGGAAGTCAAATGAGAGCGAGATGGGGGTTCTGTGGCGATAGATAGTCGTAGGGCGGGAAGGGAAGAAAAGGAAAGGGAAGGAAAGGGAAGCTAGGGGTGAATGAAGCGAGATTTAATTACCGAAGACTTTGAAACTGTCAAAAAGAAAAAAGAAACGGAAGAGGAAGAGGGAGTGATATGCGATATATGAAATCACAATTATCTTTTACCTTTTTTTTCCTCGAAGAAGAAGAAGAATAGGTTTTGTTTGATGGGAGTTTGAAGAGAGTGCTGCAGTTCCATACCATGCAGTACCGCCTAGCTTGCCCTGGTAGATCGATGGGCTAGGTGGGTAGCATGGTATTGAAACATGCTTTTTGGGGAAATAGTACATCACCTACATTCACGGATTTTCCAAACAGTTATTTCGAATCGACTACTCAAGTCGCTCTAGTGCCAATGGCTGTCTTGAGAGCTGTTCTAGACACTACACGCTTTTCAGGCGTGGACCCAGGCCCAGATAAACAAAGATGGAAGGCGGAAGGCTTACAACAGCTACGTCATCGCCTCTGGATCCAATTCTCCATTTCTAATAATTCTGAACCCGACAATACAACTAAATTAGTACTACAATACCTAAGGAAAGTAAGATCTACCACCTACTATTTGAAATTTCTATGTCCCTAGCACACAAATGCCATCGCTCGTCCGCCCGATCCTTCTCGTCCTTCTACCCGACAGCTGTCTATCTCAAATCAAAAATGCTCCCAAATACACACACAACACACACTCGCGCACATCCGCATCCGTATCCGCATCCGCATTGCGCAACCCTAAGCCCCAATCATATCATATCCAAACTAAAAAGCCCAACAGGCAAAAATGCCCAACAAATCCGCTCCCTCACATAACTAATCCACTCACTCACCTGCGCGCCCTTACCTAAGCACCTCATGATTACGAATCGCAGCAGCCCGCAGATTAGTCCGACCCGTGGACTCGCATGTGTATTGTGCCCGCTCGCTCGCTCCCGCCGCGAGCTTTGTCTCTGTGAGTAAGCTGCAGTCATGCTGTGCAGGCGGCGAATCAGCGCCCAGCGATTTGAGGCCGGTGCTACGGGTTTGGTTGGCGTGCTGCTTGGGTTTCCGCAACCGATTGATTTGTTTATCGTGGTCGGGATTTGGAATTGCGTGCTGAATGAGGTTGGAATTAATCAAAGCGCTAGGCGGCTTCGCTTGGATTGAGGGAGACGGGAGAAGGGTATATTAGAGCAACGAGGACGGTTGTCTGGCGTATTCGTTGGACTGAACACTGAATCAACTCAGACTCTTGCTGCGATTTACCACTCTTGTTTTTTTTTCTGTTTACCTTTGGGTCATAATTGAATTGAGACACATCAATCTTCTATCAATCACCCGACATGCCTCTCTCCGAAAACGCTCAAGTTCTCGAGACTAGCAATGGCCTCGTGAACACCCTTAAAGGAGGCTTTGGAACCCCTTCGGGCTTCAGGCCAGGTATTTGAACCTTCAAGGCGTTGGAACAGGACACTTGATCTAACATTTTTAGCACATGCTCGCGGCCACTTGCTTAGTGGAACCTTTACGCCATCTTCCACAGCATCGTCCCTTACTACCGCAGAGCACTTCAACACAGCATCAACCCCGATAACCGTACGTTTCTCATCCTCGACTGGGCTCCCGGAAATCCCAGACACAGATCCCAACGCGAACCCGCGAGGCATTGCAATCCGGTTCAACCTACCTCCCGTTGATGGCAAACGGCGCCATACCGATATTATTGCACACTCTACCAAGTACTTTCCTACCCGAACAGGAGCCGAGTTCCTAGAGTTCTTGAAGGCAGCTCTTGGGCCCAATGCTGGGGAAGCTGTGCCCGAATTTTTGGGACGCCACCCCGAAACCAAGCGATTTATCGAGGACCCTAAGCCGTTCCCCGTGAGCTTTGGTACCGAGCATTACTTTGGCGTGAATGCATTCAAGTACATCAACAAGGAGGGCAAGGCTACATTCCTACGCTACCGTGTTGTACCAGTCACGGGTCTGCAAACACTCAGCAGTGAGGAGGTTGCGTCGAAGTCGGCGTCCTATCTTTTTGATGAGCTGCCGAAGCGATTGGAGTCTGGACCTATTGCATTCAAGTTGCTTGCTCAGATTGCAGAGGAGGGCGATGTTACAGACAATGCGACAGTATTGTGGCCTGAGGAAAGGCAGATTGTTGAGCTAGGAGAAGTGAAGATTGAGAAGGTTTTTAGCGATGAAAAGAGCTTGAAAGAGCAAAAACAAATCATTTTTGATCCGATTCCAAGAGTTGACGGTATTGAGGCGAGTGATGATCCACTGTTGGATGTTAGGGCTAGTGTATATTTGATATCAGGACGACAAAGGAGGGAAGCGTAGGATGACGATGGTAGTGCAATGCGAAAGCTGCTCGGAATAATAACTTAGGATTGAATCAGAATGAGAATTGCCGATTGAACAAACCAGTTGGACTAAGTCATCCTACCTTGCGTGTGCCGACCTCTCGTCAATCGATAGAAACTTCTGCAGTACGCTGTAATTCGGATGAATCAGGCCGATGAAATGCATATTTTAGCATTGACTAAACGTCGGTGTGACAACTTGACAAGGTACAAAAGGTGATTAAGACCAGCTTGCCCCACCTCGTGAAAGTTAAAGTTTGTGACACTTAAACGGCTTATCGATGACAGGTGCCGAGACGATCACGGGTTTCCTTCATGATTCAGTGGGCCCGAATCTGATTTTGCCAATTTCTGTATGTGGGCGCGCCGACGGTCGTGAACTCAACGTACTTCGGGGCTTGGCCAATTTTGGTTATTTTGCAAATGCTCCGCATGGACTGGCTTCGGCGTGGCTTTTCTGGATCGTGGGTGTTATGAATCGCGTCTGTAGCGGGGAAGGACTTAGGTTAGAGGTCCAAGTCATCGCCAGAAGTCATTGTTCGCACTGAGTTCTCAACATGGACAGAGCACGGTCCACAGATCACGAACTGTGTTATGGTAGGTGTCTGTAAAGTGTGTTGTGCATCCTGCGGGTGACTAGACGAGGGCGATTTGTGGGCAAAAAGAGTTCACACACGCCAGCCACTCCGTCTTATCGATATCTTTCCGCTCTTTGACAGCTATGTAGCACAGTGCAGTGAGATTTCTCAACAAGCGAGACAGTAGTTTGAGAAGTGTGATGCTGGCTGCAGGAGGTGTACAGGAGCATTGCTGAAAGCGGATCCCCGGGTAAATTAGGCAGGCAGTTGAAACGCATGTACCTCGTCCTGTTCTGGCCACAGTGTGTCTGCCACCATAAGAGAAGGACTGCTCTAAGATCCAGACAAAATAGCTAACAGCAATCGCAAGGCTATGTCCTATTTCCATTGGCAAAGATTCCCAAGGCGTTGTTGCCATGCCTTGGTTGTTGGTGTGAGGTCTCTGGTGGAAAGTAAGTTCGGAGGCGAGCTGCAGCCGAGCAGCTTGGGGAAGCATGGGCTGCATCGACCCTGGGCTGCTCTAGCTTCAATTTGCCCCAGTCGAACGTCATTAGTTACACGACCCTCGGTTAGGTACAAGTGACATCCCAACGAGGCTACATGCCTTCTGGTACCAAGAGTGAACCATTTACCCAAGCTTCGTACAATCCTCTAACATAGACCGCTAAGGAAATCCTGCAGTACGATCATTTCAACAACACAAATTGATACGCTGAAAGCAATCGGGTGCTTGTTTCCCGGCAATGACTTGAGAATCTTAGCTTCATGCTAGATTAATTCAAGTTTTGTCCATCAGGCCATTCCTACGCATCTCAGGTAGCCTCTGCTAGCGTGTGTTCAGGGGAAAACGGTGCTACAGTCGAGTGACTGCGTAAAGGAAAGATAGAAGTCAGGTTCGTTGTTTAGATCCGGAAGAAATGTACACTGGCGCCGCTTATTGCGAGCGGGTGTAGGAACCGATCCCATAGAAGATCCCTATCGACCGTTCCTACATGCGCGGGCACCATTCCATGTTTTGATTTCGCGTGAAGCCTACCGGTATCCTTTTTGAGTCAGTTCAATGAGATGCGCAGGGATGGCACCGTCCCATACACGTGGAGTTAAGCTTGATGACTTTCCACTGGTTTCTGGGCCAAATTTTGCGGGCCTGATTCCCAGCAGATAGGTGGTATGATCCCGCAGAGTAAAGAGGCAAGCTAGAGCATGAATAAAGTTTGCTTGGGCTCTTGTCACCCAATTCACCGCTAATGATTATTTCTAACTTTTTGTAAAAGCAAAGAGATCATATGGCCTCATTGAGGTTATCGGCTAATTGAAATGAAACTCCAAGTGCTTGTTGCGCGGAGGACGGAACTTTTGTCGCCACACTGCTTACAGTGAAGAGGATCGTTATTGTCTCGGGCGGAAGTACGCCCAGCTGCAGTGATGGTCAGGTACTCGGCCCAGTCCGCATCGTCTCTTCCTTCGTCGGTCGGCCGACAGCATGACAGCATGACAGCATGAGTGTGGTGGCAGGGGCAGTGAGGAGAGTTCTCAACCCGAAAACCTGGCCAGGAACATGCTCCGAAATGCATACCAGGAGAGCTTTGTGTCAGCACATACGCTAAACCTATTGTCATGGGTGCCACGAGATGTCGAGGTACACCTCGGCTGGTGTGGTAGCTTGGCTCTGTATTGACAGGCTGTCCTCCACCTGATGCGAGACGTCAGTTTTAACCGGGGGATCGCGCATGCTATGCAGTGATGATGAAGCAATGTGCGCAGTTGAAGCGGGTCACTCTGACATAATTTTTATCATTTTTTTCAATAATAGTTATCGTTGAAGCGCAGTCGCAACACATTCGAAGCCACGCGATTTGGGGAGCGCTTTTCTTTCAGGTGCACGCATAGTAGTGTAGGAATGCTCGATCGTCATAGGCCCAGCATAGGCGAAAGTCGAATAGCTAAAGCATGCAAGCGCGCGAATAGCCCCAGGATAGTGACCAGGAATAGCGACCAGGGCAGTGCAAGCCCTGAGGGTAAATTTGGAGTGACACCGGACAAAACGGACGCGCATGGAAGGGCTATTGTACGGATGGCGTCCACTCAATGGATGAGGCTAGTGGAATGGCTGGTGTATAGCTGGCACACACTGCCATGATGGGCGTGAGAGGTGCGTGGTGGCTCTGAGGAGTGGTGCGCAGTCATCATAGTTGCCTGGTGATGGTGCGGTTGGAAGGCGCCCCTATTCGAATGAGATTATACTCAGAAACGAACAGTAGGCCAGACCGGGGAATTATCATCTTTCAGGAGGAGAGCTGAGGTGGAGACTTGGTCATGCACACATGAGGCTCGCCCCGCGGGTAAGCAATTGTCGCCAAAGCCTGCGGCCAGTCTGGCCCAATAGCAGGGCATGCTGAGAGACGCGTCTCCCGAGAACCAGTCACCGAGCGTGGAGGGACAGCGGCGCCACAGCTCAGATTGGAGATGGTTCACAGGTTTTTGATGTGCTGGGGTTGGTGGCCGTGAGCAAGAAGGATTGAGGAGTGGAGGAAGGGATCGCACCGGCCACTTTCTGGGGCGCTGCGGGAGAAGGACAGCAGGAAAGTGCTTGGCCTTCGCTTCCCACAACCAAAGTCGTCGACGACAACAAATAGCAGCAACCGAGAAAACCGTTCAAGTGACCGACCGTTCCAAACGCCCTCGAGGCTCACAGTCACGGCCACAGTCATGTCTTATGCCCGCAGACCATCAGCCGGGGCTTTAAGATTGCAGACGCCTCCAGGCCCAGCACCGGCATGGCAGGCATGCTTACCCTGGGCGAAGTCAACAGCAGCCAACAGCCACCAGCGATTGGACCGCACTGGATGGAGCTGGTCTGTATGCAGCTGGCATATCGCTGGCGTATTGGCGATGCTTGTGCCAGGGCGATAATAAAGCACAATATATGTAGGCTCTTAGTCCTGGAAAAGGGTCTTGTGCTACCTTTGTCTTGCCCTATCTCAACGCCCAACAGTACTCGGACGCACAGGTAGATAGGCCTTTCACCCTACCTTGCCCTTCTTTGTGCCCTTACTCTTTTCCTACTTGTACTTGTATTTGTTCATCTCACCGCCAGGAACCCAAGTCCAAGTCCACATCCAAATCCAAGTCCCAGGGACACAAGCCCGGCTCCGCTCCTGTCCGTCACATCGACATCCTGCTTGCGATTCAGTGCGACGTTACTCGTACTGATCAGATATCCCGCTTCTGTTCTGCTGTACTCGAATACCCAGCAAAACATCTCGCCCCGGTTACTCAAACAGCGTAGCCGCCCTGCTTGTCAGTCAGACATTGGCTCGAGTCTTAAAGGCGCCCGCAGTTCCCCGCTTAGCATCACCCTTGAGACACCGAGGGAAGGTGCTTTAGCATTTCCTTCACTTCCATTCCTTCACTCTCTGTCCTCTTTGTCTCAGATAATCCTCTATTTGCCGCCACTTGGACTATTCGTTACCGACAGTACGGCGCTTTCACTTTTTGACAGCTCTGTTTATACGTCAGCCGCAACCTCAAACAATCCTTTCGCCTCGCTCCACTCTGCTGTCAACTCGTCAACTCGTCAATTTGTCTCCTCTTGTCGCATGAGTGCTTCTCCATAAGCTCTCGCGGTGACGACAAGCGCGCTGCTTCCTGAATCAGTTTCGCTGGCTCGTGTACCTGCGTCTGCTCGACTCTGAAGGCCTAATCTCTATCTACTCCTCCACCGCAGATATGGCCGCCAAATTCACTTCCGGCCAAATCATGGCAATCGAGGTATTGGAGCGTACCATGTCGTGTCTGTCGATTGTGGGCTCACTGTTCATCATTGCCACTTTCTCTCGCTGGCCTTACTTCCGCAAGCCCATAAACAGGCTCGTCTTCTATGCAAGCTTCGGAAACATTATGGCTAGCATAGCCACTCTGATTGCAACCTCTGCCATACCCAAGGAACCCAACGGCTTCAATGCTCTATGCGAGTTCCAAGGCATTCTCATCCAATGGTACGCCACTGCCCTGTTCCTTCTCGCAACCACCAACTGACCTAAAATAGGTTCATGATGGCCGACTCTCTCTGGGTTTTCTGCATGGCTCTAAACGTGAAGCTCGTCTTCTTCCACGGTTATGACTCAATGCAACTCCGACATCTTGAGAAATGGTATCTCCTATTCAGCTATGGTTTGACTGGTGTTCCAAGCATCATTTACATCATCATCAACCACCACGGCCGCAAACCAGTAATTGGCGCTGCACTTGTAAGCACTACTAGTTACGTCTTGAAATTCCCCGCTAACCCCCTAGATCTGGTGCTGGGTCCGCAAGGATGTTGAATGGATGCGCATTGCTTTCTTCTACGCCCCCGTGTGGTAAGTTCATATTGTCACGTTGTGGTAACAAATGACTGACCTATCCCAGGATTGCTGTTGCCTTTACAATGGGCATCTACATCGCTACTGGCCTCGAGATATTCAAGAAACGTGCTGTTCTTCATTCTGTGTCAAGGCAGACGCTGAACGACGAGCCTCCCATTGTGAATCCTTTCACAGCAATCAACAACATCAAGGTTGAAACAGAAATGAAGGTCGAAACGCATCCGTCTGCATCTGATTATGGATCATTGGACTCCCCTCCTGATCATGATCTCGGCTCCCGAAGTTCGTTCTCGAGCACAAGGCATCTGTCCAATCCTACAGCAGCTGAGGCCAAAGCTCCCCAGGCTCGATTCTCTGCTGTGAGTTGGAATACAAAGCCACCAAAGCAAGTACAAATTGAATCTGAACCCCAAAAATACAATGGCCGCAACGGTTATCGGGCTACAGCATTTGCGACAAACAATACGTCATTTGGCCGTTCCGGAGGTTCTCGCAGGGGTATGGACAAGAACGATCCTGCGTGGAGTTATTTCAAGGTTGCTCTCCTGATGTTCGCAGCATTAATCGTTGTCTGGGTTCCCTCGACGATCAATCGACTTGTTCAATTCATTCACAAGGACGCACCACCCAACGTCGGTCTCAACATTGCCTCGGCCCTAGTCCTGCCTACGCAAGGGTTCTGGAATGCAATGATCTATATGTCAACGACATGGCCCGAATGCAAGCGCGCATATTCTGAGATTTTGTATGCGCTCACCGGTCGAGAGGAGCTCCAATCCCAGCCAGACTTTTACCGAAAGGGTAGTCAGCACACGATTTCTACTAACGAGGCAGAAGATCTCGACGAAGAGATTGCGATGAACTAGAGGCTGACAACTTTGTCCTACCCCCGGCTTGGAAGCGCTCTCGTGTCGCGAAATAACCTAGACATAACCAGCCCAAGCCAGCAAAATACCGTAAGGCTCTAATCAAACAGTCAGTTGAAGCCAGCAAACTATCACAGGTCCCACCTGATGATAGTCAAAGGGATGCACTTGACGTCCGGGTTATTTCGCGACACGAGAGAAGCGATACACTGCGCATCTCCTTGCTTCGACCCTCACATGCGTAGGCGGGTAGCTAGTTGGCTCCCTTACTATACGTTGTGACACCACCACTTATTCTTCATTTCATATTTCATGTTGAGCTCTCAAGCTCCCCTAGTTTGGCCATGCAGCCACCTAGCTCCCTGTTGCCCCCATGATGTAGATTTTCTTTTCCTGAGCAGTAGCAGTACTTCTCTGCACATTCCTCCTGATACCCTCATCTTTGCCTTTTTCTTACACAATCTCAACAAATTATATCTCCTATCATTTAGCGTGGCGTTAGATGGTGGAAGTACAAAATACCCATGAGGCATATTGGCGTTTGGATAGGATTTTTGATGACATTGATGAGCTCATATGCCCTTGAGCAGGGCGATACCGGGCGTTGGCGGGCTAATAAATGGCGTTTATACAAGCTGCAAAAGCAGCGGATTGCGTATTTGCATGTATTGTCTCCTGTTTGATTTGCAAGTGGTGATGTGAATGATTATACGTACATCTAGTGATGCTAGGCACTCTTTCGCGCCGCAGAAAAGCCCGGAAATATTAAGTAGTGGAAGCCATCAAACTGCTCTTATAAGCTATTAAAACTATTTATACTCTAAGGCATCAAAGCTAATAAAGCTAGGGACAACCTGCTACCTTCTTCCTACGATAAAATACGTTGAAGCCAAGGCAGGTGTTTAGGAGAGCTGATGAAGCTGAAGGTCTATTTCCGGACATTTCCTCGACGCTAGAGGCGCTGGACTTGTTCAAAGTCGCAAAATTGTGGCAGGGGCCATTTCTGGTATTCCAGAGTCATGCCATGACATCATTTTCCAAGTCATATGGCGATTGTTGCGCTAGTTTTTGTCCTTGGGCGAATTACAATGGACTAATGTACTCCCGTGCTGTTTAGTCCATACTGTAGGAATTACTTCCCACATCTACATGTACCCATGTACCTCTGGTGCCTCGCCACGAGCTCTAGGCGGTATTTGCGAATACCTACCTACCTTGCAACCACCAATAACCCGGTGCGATCGGCGTGCATGTATACGCAGATCATTAATATACTCCGCAATTCCGCATTTAATCGCCTAATTCCGCCGTCAGCCGCAGCTCGGGAGCTTGCGCTTCAATGCATCCCCGTAGGCCATCAGAGGAGGGTGGGGTGGGCTGGAGTCCAGCCTGGCACTTCGCCCACGTACGGAGTCAACTCCGCTTGCCGCGCACTCCCCAATTAAGTTTTCCCTTCCCTTACCCCATACTAGATTCCCCCATTGGCAAAACAGAACAAAAACATGATTTTCCATAAATCAAACGTCAGTACTTTTGCCCAAGTGGATAAATAGCAATGGACCATCTTGTCCCTCGGAGCGGAGCCGCTCGCTCGCTCGCTCGTCCTTCTGTTTTTGAACCTTTTATTTTTACTGTATCCATTCCTGCAGAGAAACCAAAAAAAAAAAACAAGAAGATTATTATAATTTATTTGTTTACCTACAGCAGACAGGTTTGGCGTTTGCCCTTTATTTTTGGAATAATGGCAAAACAATCGCATAGAAGCCAGCCTCCCGCACCGAGGAAACGCGCGCCGGTGAGCTGCGACCGCTGCAAGATACGCAGGTCGCGCTGTATACGCAAGTCCCGCGACGAAGCCTGCGAAGACTGCCAAAGCAACAATGTGGCCTGCGAGAACACGCTGCCGCGCAAACAGCGAGTCTATGGCAGCATCGAGACGCTAAGCCTGCGGTACCGCGCGCTCGAAGCGCTCCTCAAGGGCTTGTTTCCCGACGACAATATCCGCGACCTGGACACTTTGTATAAAATCGCCGAAGCGAGGAATATTGAAATGCCAGCCAGAGACGACTTCACGCCTGCGGATATTTTCAGTGGGAAGAGGGGCGCTGCGCAGGAGCAGAAGGATGCGGTGCCGGGACTCGTGACGGAGGTGTCAGTGTCATCGGAGAGTTCGCTGGATAGTAGTTCTACGCCAGTGTCGATGGGGCGCGAGGAGGCGACTAAGGCGACATGACATGAATGCGGGTTCCGAATGGAATGGTCGGGACCCTGGTGGGTGGAGGGGAGATGTTTTGGGCTTCGGATGTGGGCTTGATTGATCGCTGGTTTGCAGGTGGGCAAAAGTATATTCGCCTGTCTATTAATTCTCCGAGGGGTTTACCTTTTCTTCTCCGCATCGCATACCTCAGGCAAATAAAACGTATAATCGGATAAGAGTAGCATATGTCGGATGTCGGGCGGGGGCACAATTAAGCTTTGCTGTGCTTGAGTTAAGCTGAAGCATCTGTTGATTGGTAGGTGTGTTGTAGAAACATTCATGGGTTCCTACGCTATCTTTCGGCGTTTCTGGTGGAGCATGTCGGAGCATGGGTGGGGCAATGGAGGGGGAGG